>QAXD01000191.1:115986-177915 GCA_004335575.1 Haematococcus sp. NG2 | reverse complement strand
GTGCACCAATGCAGTGTGGAAAGAACAAAAGGCTGGCTAAGTTCATATCATCTTGTGTAGACATTGTGGATGCAGATTTTCTGGACTGATGTTCTGGTGAGTGAAGAGCTTGCTCACATGCTAACAGGGCCTTGACTGGCGCCTACGGCTTCTGTAACAACAACAAGTGCCAGTGCCACCAGCAATAGGTGGCCTGGCTGAATGCTGGTTTTTCCCATAACCACTGCCTCCCTGTGCGCGCCCACGATGGCCCGTGCGGCATCTGCCAGCATCCAGCCCCCAGGCCCACTTGCATCACCTGCAGGAGGGATTTGGGGCTGCTGTGGGTGCCGTGTGCTGGTCTGACCACGAGCTGCACTCATGCCATTGGTGGTCCGCTGCCCCTGAAGCCCACTGCCCCCTGCTGCAGCTGCAGGCGTGAGCCTGACACCACCATGGTGGCATGAAGAACCTGTGAGCGCTGGGCCCTCACCTGCTCCCATGATCTGGGGAGCTGCTGCGTGCTATGCCACTGCTCTGTTCTATCGTCTGAGGAGCTGCTGCGTGCTATGCCACTGCTCTGTTGTGCTGATCAGCCCGTGACTGGCTGAAAGCTCGTGTAACATGAACACGAACATGAACACTGCTATGTTGTGCGCAGCCAGCACCCCGGCATAGTGCTCGGCCCCAACAATGCGCAGAGCTGTGCCCCCTTGCGGCTGTAGCTGCTGGCCAGGGCAGCACGTGGTGCACATGCTCATGGACAGCTGGGGTTACCGAGACTTCTAAGATGCCAGTGAATCATGCCGATGGTATGTCCATCGCTCCAGCCTGCACATGCTAGCTGGGCATACTGTTTGTTGACGGCCATCTTAAAATGCAGACCTCCATCCTATGCCGCAGTCATGCGCATGCTTGGATACATGTGCCAT
Organism: Haematococcus sp. NG2; assembly: GCA_004335575.1. Lineage (NCBI taxonomy): Eukaryota > Viridiplantae > Chlorophyta > Chlorophyceae > Chlamydomonadales > Haematococcaceae > Haematococcus > Haematococcus sp. NG2. The sequence goes on along the minus strand of QAXD01000191.1, from coordinate 177,004 downwards.
CCACATACATGATCCCATCCTCTGCACAGCATCTCATACGCCCGCCAGCCACCACACCACGACACACCACATGATGTCTGGGCTCATATGTGGTTGCACAAAGCTGTACGCCTGCAGCCTTGACGGCTGCAAGCAAGGGGGCCCAGCTGCGCACACATAACGCACTGAAAGCTAAGGACCTGCTCGTTGCGTGCAACCGGTTTGCCACCGCTATCCACAATACAAGATGAGGGGTTGGCCTTATAAGGGAAAGAGCAGCAGTCCAACCATCCCACAAATGGCACATGAGCAGCGAAGCAACCTACCACTCCCGGCTCAGGGCACCACCAGTGCATGATGCTGTGAATCCCTCGCTCTAGCCATTCTCCGTTGCACCGAGCGCTGCACATACACACACAGTCAAGTCCTTGCACATGATCCTGGCCGCTGCACCAGTGCACACCTGTTGAACATTGGCTGCGCGTCGGTGTGGGACCAGAGCCTGTTTGACAAAGGCTTGGTCACTGCTCAACATATCCATCCCAACTGACAAGCAACAGAACAAGACACAGTGTGGAAAGCTCAGGTGCTCGCAACGTTTCCTAACAGGATAGCTCATTAGCTTACGGCACCGACTCACACCGGCCCTGGCCCCCGCATGGCTCCCCCACTCCCACCATTGAACAGATTGGGCTGCTGTGGTAAGCTGCCTGCAGGAGTAGCAAACGCAGTGGACTCTGAGGGAGCATGTGACAGCTGTATTGCGCTGGGGGTTGCGGGGCTGGCGCCGCTCTGTTGCTGTTGCAAGGCGTACTGCTGCTGCAAGGCGTACTGCTGTTGGGCAGCATATTCCTGCTGTGCCGCGTACTCCTGCTGCCACTGTGCCACAGCTGACGCAGAGTTGGCACCAGCACCATACCCAGCATGTGCACCGTATGCCCCCACCATCTGCTGTTGCTGCTGCTGCCACTGCGGCATAGCCTGATCATAGCTGGCTGTAGCCACGCCCCCTGCCCCCATGCCCCCCATGACTGCCCCCATACCCCCCATGCCCCCTTGGTAGCTGGCCTGCGTTGGCGGCAGCTGCTGCTCCTGCTGCTCCTGATACATGTGATGGCCGCCGCCCTGCACCTGGTCTGCCGTGCTGCCATCGCCCTCAACCGACTGGATGTACGGCGGTTGGGCTGCAAGTGTACCGCCACCTGCCCCCACATCATCAATGTACGCACGGAATGCGACCTGAGCAGTGCACAGCACAGCACAGCACAGCACAACATCAGTGTGTGACTGCACCGAGGCATCAGGACATGTGAGCACGCACCATGCGCCGTGGGGGGATGACTGCACGCGTGCCTACCGCGGATGTGGGTGTTCTGCCACACACAGTATCCCACGTGCAACTGCACTCCGTGCTGCAGCACAAGGCAATGCCAGGCTATACACAGCAGTGGAGTATGCAGCATGCCAGTGTACAGGCGCATGAGCCTGAAACCCACCTGTGATGGTGGGGTTGGCGAGCACCACACCTCTGCACAGTTAGCCAGCAGGCCCCGGTCGTAGGGGTTGGGCCGGTTGTCATGGTTGTACCTGGTGTGTCCGGCGACACAAGTGTGACCCACAAGGGTAAGAGGACAGCAGCACCATAACACTGGCCTGACTGCTTCACACGGAGCATGACGCTGGTCCAACTCGCTCCTACCATCATGCTGGTCCATACTTAACAACCAGCAGCAGTGTGCTGAGTCACCACCTAGCACCAAGGCCAGCAGAAGGTGCACACAGCCGCATGCGGTACTGCTCACACTGCACAATTCCGGCTGCACACCGCACAGTCACGCACACCTGAAGTTCTCATAGGTTGTCTGGTTGGTGCCCACCAGGTAGCAGTGGAAGCCTGACAGGCCACCCACAAACCAGAAAAATAGGAACGTGTATGCCATGAGCACGATGGCAGGCACAACCTGGCCGATGGTCTTGCCCCACCTACAACAGCCAACCATTTAGAACTGTGAATCAATTAGGCTGATCACCACAATGACGAGCTGTGCTGACTGGGTTTGATGCTAATCTGGTGCCTGGCCAGGTCCCAAACCATAGGCACACGGCCAGCTCGCCTTGTGACACAATTGCTGCACAACAACATGCCCGGCAGCAGCATGGGAGCACTCACAGCCCGTCGCCGCTGCGCCCCTCCGCGTGCGCATCATCCACCAGCTCCCGGTGCTTCACAAACAGCTGGGCCAGGCAGCAGCCAAACACGTACAGGCACAGCACCGTCGTCGTGTACACAAACAGCAGGAAGGAGCGGTAGTTGCGCTGCGGGCAGGGCGGGCAGCGTGACGCCAGCAATGCAGGGGTCAGGTGAGGGTCAGGCAACAGGCAGACACAGGAAGAGGGCCGGCCCTGGTGTTCATGACCAGCACACCAGGTCATCAGTCCCAACAGACTGCCAGGCTGTAACTGCAACTGCCTCGTGGCTGCAGCGCCTGCTACCAGTTGCAAATACCATTGCAGCTCAAAACATGACATGGGTTGCATGGCCCGCCCAACACTTGCTGTGTAGTGTCCAGTGCAGCTTGCGCTGTAAGCCCCACCTTGCCAATGGTGGTGCCCACCCAGGGGCAGTGGTGGTCAAAGCGCTCGATGCAGTTGTCATTCACGCTGCAGTGGTGCGCGCGTGGCGGCTGGTAGAAGTGGCATGTGTCATTGTAGCGGATCACCACCTTATGACTGTTCACGTACACGTCCTTGGTCCTGCATGCGCCAAGGTGCAGCACATGGCTTGTAAACCGACGTGCACCAAACGCTGTGCATGCAGCACCTCGTATGCATACACGTTGCTATGTGGCATTGCGTGTCATGTGCTGCAGACTGATCAGCCCGTGACTGGCTGAAGGCTCGTGTAACATGAACATGTGTCATGTGCTGCAGACACAGACGCCTGAGAAGAAATCAGACCGGATACTACAAATGACCCTTGCATGCCCCCTGTTCACAGACGTCAGGGCCATGCAGGTATGCGTGTGCTCCAGGCGCGCACCGCGGCTTGCGACCCTGCAGGTACTCCTCATCAGGCTCCTGGCGTGGAATGATGCCTGGGTCCCGGCACGCAGTGAGAAATAGAAACACCGCTGACAGCACGGGCAGCAGGCAGCTGCAGGTCGCGGTGCAGAGCAGCAGCAGGGCATGCCCATCAGGGGAAGGTTTCAGGATGCATGGCATGCAAGATTGGCAAACAATGGTGCGTGCAATTGCCACATCTATGCCAACCCGCAAGCACCAGCTGCTCGCATAACAACAATTTCCAGAAGTGCACATGTGCAGCATGCCACATGTGCACTGCATGCTCAAAAGGCATGAAGCACATGCTGAATGCTCCTTGCACCACACCAAAACAATGCCCTCCCCGAGCACCTGAACACCATGATGATCGCGTGCACTTCGCGCGTCAAGTATGGTGCAACGAATGCCAGAAAGATACCAGTAGGTGCCAAGAGCAGGCATGCCGTCCCCACTGACGCCCTCCAGTTGGGCCCCGCGACCAGGTAGCCCCAACAAAAGAATTTCTGCAGCGCAAGCACGTTGTTGTGCGCACCCACACGCGCGATCTTATGCTGCCAGTATTTGTGCATGTTTGATCGATGGACCAGGTAAAGTTGTGTCCCACCTCGTTACCCTGCCACCGCTCGTAAACTCGGTAGCGTTTAGTTGTGGTGGTGCCATTGACCTTGGCCTCGCCATCACCTATAGCCGCGAAGCCCTCAGCTGGTTCCATTGCAGACTTAATCGTATGCCGTCTCCACTTTGCAGAAGCAGCTGACAGGGGAGCACTGGGGCTGCACAGGAACCAGTGGGGCTGAGTCTTTGTCCTGCTGTTTCGCGCGTTCCTGGCCTAATGAATCCTTAGGTACTGTCTTGGCTGCAATTTTAATGTCCTCCCTCTGAGGCCCGATGCAGAGAGCATAAATAGGCTGATCGGGTTCAACCGGGTCCATCCGTCACAGCCATCTATGTTTTATATCCCTGGGCAGCACTCCTTCCGAAACACAATGCTCAAGCATATGACCAGTGACTTGCCCAAGAATGACCCGTTGGACCGACCCACTCATGACTGCCGTCCATCTGCATCTGTTTGGGACGACACACCTCCACCCTCATCAGTGAGTGTGCTGCCGCCATGATTGCTTGCAGCCGCACTGCCTCCTTTCACCCGCTGGAATGGCTTGAACAGGCCCATGCCTTGCCCACCATTTGAGCTGTACGGCCCCCTCTGTAAATCGGTGGCCGGTGATGTTGATGTGGTGGCGCTCGTGTGGCTTGTGCCCTGCTCGCTGGCTCCCACTTGCGCTGGGGCTGGGCGGTACATGAGGTCTGCAGCGGCAGTGGCAGTGTTCGTGTTCGTGTGCGTAATGTAGCTTTGTCAGCCTCCGGCCTTCTGCCATGCAGGCTTGTGACAGCCAGATGCGTTGTGCAACCACTGCACGCTGGCAAACGGATGCAAGAACATTGCGCACACTCAAAAGTATTGCTCCACATATTGGTGCAAGCCTCTCACATGTGATGGGCGCGTCGGGTGCTGGCTGGTGCTGGCCCAAATCCAGGAAGCCAAACCGTGCATACAGCCGTCTGCTGCCTTCTGTGGTGGCCTCCACATACACGCACACCTGCATGTGTTGCAGCATGCAAGCACGTCACATACCTTGCAAACACAGGACAAGCCATTCACCAGGACCCTTCCAGGATGGGTTGATGACAGCGTGTGAGAGCGTTTGCTGTGGTATCCCAGCGGTATGACAACACAATAGAACACATCATCATAGACCAAACCTGCCGGCTTGCCTCCCTCCTGGCCAGTGAGACCTTACAACCTTTTAGCACCCCACCTGCTGTCTGTCTGCCAGCGCAGTGATGGCGCGCAAGGCTGCTGAGCCCAGCCCCTGCCGCTGGTGCCCCGGTGCAGTCGCCAGCACTAGCACATACAGCACCACACCATGTGCCTGTGTGCAGTGTTGATGACAGGTGCAGCGTGGATGCTGGAATGGATTCCATGCCAGTGTGAGCTGCAGGCACATGTACAGTGCGACGCGCGCAGATGGATATGCCTGACATGCACAGTGCCACAGCAAGCAACGGCCAACCCATCCACCACCGCGTACCTCCACCAGTGCGGCACGCTGTGCCTCATAGAACTCGGCTGCCTTCAGCCCCGTCAGAATGCGGCCAGGGCGCATGGACCCCAGCACGCCCAGCAGCCCCAGCCCAGGTGCACGCAGCTGGGACCACCAATCAGAAGACTCGGTGCGCGGCAGTGCGTACACAATGGCTGCACACCGCCCGCCACCCACGCTGCAGGTGCATCGCAGCGCGCACGGCTGGCAGGTGGCGCACACATGCATGACGCGTGATGCTCCGAGGTGCTGTGTGCCCACGCACTGCAACTGCAGCTCAACTGAGGTTATCTTCATCACGCAGGTGCGCACCTGAGGAGTTGCGGCTCGTTGGGGTAGCCTGCAAGCACTGCCCTGATTGCGCTTTCATAGAATGCTGCGCCTGCGCCTGCACGGCCGAACACACCCACGGCACCGATGCTACTGCCAGTGATGCACGGATGATGCGTGTGCGCATGACACCTGTACATGAATGGCTCACCTTCTCTACAATAGTAACTGGTGCTGGGATCGGATTCCATAGCTTCTGCCATCATCTGTATGCAAGCTTCTGCATGTTCCTGGTCCTGGGCATAGCTGATGACGCTGACGGTGGTGTGTGCTGCACTGCTTGCGCAAGAAGTACTCCCTACGCTGCTCGTTTGATATCTGAGCCGGAAACATCTGCGATGTGTACAGTTTGATGTTGGGGCTCTCGACCCACATCGGTAACTTGGCGTATACAGCATTATATATGCGCTCAGAACGTCGTTGTGCTCGCGGTGTCAGCGATCTCTCATACACGCATGTCATTTATCATATGAGCTGCACTGAACCGACATACATCTGACTCATGAAATACATACGGCGTTCTGGGCGCACTGCGCACCACTTTGTGTGGCTGGATCACCTTAGGGTGATGTGGGGTTTTGAGGGTTTAGGGCTGATGTCATACTCTGCAACATAAAGTCGCGCCTTATCTAGTGTAGCTCCTTCTCCTGTGCATTGTATAACGAGAGCCAAATGCGGGGCCTATCTGCAGCTGCCAGTGCTCTGTGTTAAGACGTCGTGCCGGGAACGTTCATACAATTGGTTGCAACCATCATTACAGAGCAGCAGTTTACATGTGTGCATACCTGTTACCTTCACAACTGAGCGGCAAGCATGAACAACCAAACAGATGATGGGCGGAGGCCCACATGCGATGTGCACATAACCTTATGCAGCAGGGACTGGAACCACTGATTGTGTGAACAGGCTTCAATAAACACTTTCCAATACACAGCACCTACTCCACCACCGGAGCACTGTCAATGGCCTCGATGACAAACGTTCAGGTTAGAATGTTGCCAGCAGCATCACTTCAAGCGATCAAACGTGTCTATGTCTATCATAACAGCAGGCAAGACACTGCACATCTCACTCCACCCGTTCAGTCACAAGGAGGTTGTGTGGCCTGTGCTCAACACCAGCTGATCAGATGTGATGACACTCAAGCACGAGTTGCTGCAGCTGTTGGCTCCACAGCTCTGGCAGGAGAGGTGGCGGCAAGTGGGGTGGGTGGAGCAGGTCGCAGGGGTCTGAGGCTGCTGCTTTGTCCCGCCAGGGACCTGCCGCCAGGGGATGACATCACACTATCCGCCACAGAGCTGGCGGATTTGAGTGAGGTGGCAGTACCTGTACCGCCAGCTGCCGGGCTCATGCCACCTGTACCACCAGTAATGCCGGCAGCGGCTCTGGACTGTGCGGCCAGGCTGCCCAGAGGGTGCATTTGTACGCCACCATTTGTAGTGCCTGCCGCCCTGCCTGTGCTGCCTGGGCTGCCAGCCGAGCTTCCACCTGCTGTAGTGCTCCTGGATCCAGCACCTGTGCCACCTGGGCTGCTGGCAGGGCTGTCCAGCACATCAGCGGGTGGCATGGGCGGTACAGCAGTACCTGCACTTTTGGGCAGTAGCACAGGGGAGGTGACAGGTGGGGGAAAGGCCATAGCGCTGGTGGGGTTGGGTTGGGTGGAACTGGTGGGGGTCTGAGGGGGAGGGAGGGAGTCAGTCGGCGAGAGGGGCGGCAGCTGGTGCTGTTGGGAGGATGACGCAAAGGGGGAGGCAGGGGCCCCAGGAGTAGCAGGTGAGCCATCCGCAGTAGCAAGCTTGCCCTTGCTGTACCCACCCACACCACCTGCTGTGCTGTACCCTGAGGTACTGGAACCGGTGGTGTTGGCGCCCAAGGATGAGATCATGCGGCCCCTCATGGGCAGTGGGGTGGGGGCACCGGGGGCAGGGGGGGAGTAGGGGTAGGCATTCTTGGCGGAGCTGTACGGCCCAAGCTCCAGGTGTGAGGAGGCGAATGAGGGGGAGGGGGAGGAGGCAGGCAGCAGTCCCGCCCCCCCAGGTCCGCCACCACTGGGGGGTGGGGACCCGCCAGGCCCCACCATACGCAGCTCTCGCATCACCTTCAGCCTGTGACGCCGTGACAGCCCCTGCCTCAGCGCCCACACACCAGCCGCCAGGGCCGCCAGCCCACCACCCAGCCCCAGCACCAGCCCCAGCACCAGGTCACGTGTGCGGTGGGAGGGCGTGCCCCCACCACCGCCACCCGGAGCTGGTGCGGCCACGAGGGCGCCGCCACTGTCATCTGCAGGCAGCCCAGGTGCAGCCAAGATAGCTGCTGCACCACCTGGGCCTGCTGGTGTGGTGGCGGGCGCAGAACCAGGGGCGGCGCCGGGCGGCGCGAGTGTTGTGAGGGCAGGGGAGAGTTGGATGGGGAACAGCGGGGCGCACGCCTCCCAAGTGCCGGTGGTGGTGGGACACACGGGCGTGATGCCATCCCCGCCAGCCGAGCGGGGTGGTATGATGCACTCGGTGATGTTGCTGCGTGCATGTGCGCCCATGATGCAGTCACACGCGCGTGTGAGCTCCTCCGAGTTTTGAGTGCGTACAAGTGCCGCAACCAAAGAAATGCAGGAAGTGTGCTTTGAATTTATGCACCGGGCGATGCACAGAGCCATGATCAACGTGCCGATACATGACAAAGCCCACAATGCAAATAAATGCTGCGTAAGGGTCAGAATGCAGAGTGCTGCGCTGCGTGATCACAGATCATCACCCAGATCTAGGTCAGAACTGATCAATATCAAAATACTGTCAGGATCAGGTGTCATTTGGGCTCACCGGCCAGCTGTGGCAGGCGCCCAGTCGGGGGTGGGTGTTGGGAACACGCAGCGTGCGCCGCTCACAGTGCTCCGTTCACGCGGCGCGCACAACACCACAGCGCCTGCGCACGCATGGGCGCCCCATCCCGGTGGTTAGTGAGCAGCTGAGCACCGCGGGAGACATCTACGCGCTGTCATAAAGCGTGAGGGTGACGCACATGCTGATGTGCATGTGGCTGCCTTGTGAGCGCTGCCAGCACTGACAGGGTGCAACAAGTACATGCGCAGAGGCAGCACCACCCAACATCATTCACGTCCTTACCTGAGTTGTCCATGCAGTAGCCAGCAGAGCCAGCCACTAGGTCCACACCCGCGCAGTCGTCGTACTGCATGCCGCGGTACACAAAAGGCAGTACACAGGGCGTACCATGGACAGTCATCCTGCACGTGATGGGAAGGCAGGGGCAGTTGCGTTGCAGTAGCATATGCACACGACCCTGGGTTGTCATGCACGGTGCTGCTGTCTGTCTGGAATGCCTTGGAATCACCTTGCACTCCACCAATACAGCGGCTGCATGACATTCAGCGGCAAAGGCCCCATGAACACCACAGGTGATGGAGGTTCAGGGCCAGCAAGGAACACAAACAAGCAGGACATCAACGGAGCAGGAACACACAAAAGCAGGAGCACAGCGCAGCCCATAGCTACCAACCGTGTCAGGTTTGTTGGAAGAGGCGGGGCACACAGCCGCCAGACGCCGCTGGAGGCTCCTGGGCAGATGCCATCAGGGGCCAGGGGGCTGACCCCCACACAGCTCCAGGACGTGTTGCCCTGGAAGCCAAACGGCATGGCGCACGCCTCGCCTGCACAGCACACGCACACGGATGAGCGCACAGCACGAGCGGTTGAAGCCTGGGTGAGGATGTATGGCACCTGTACCACGCGCTCGCATGTTGTTGTGCATGCAGGTGCGTGGTATGGGATGCAAGTGCGTGTGTATGCTTGGGTGACTGACATGCTTCACAAGCCCTGGGCCCCGGTTCCCCCTCAGCGCCCCACGCAGCCCTGGAAAGCCAGAACGGAACAGATTGGCCTACCTGCAATCGTGTAGCGCACTGTTGTGTTGGGTGGCGGCTTGGGCATGGCTGAACGGAAGAATGGATCACACTCTTCCCACACGCCATTCACGGTCTGTGGGTCATGTGGCAGGAGATCAAAAATGGTGAATGAAAATGGTGATCAAACATTTAACAACAGATGGCAAGAACACAAGACATGAGGCATGAGAGGTTGTCATTGTGAGCCAGTCTGGTATTGATCGTCTAGCTGCTGGTGCCCCAGCCCATTGCACTGATGATGTGGGCAGGTACCCTGCCGCTGGTTTACATAGCATGCGACCCGCACCCCATCCTCCAACGGATGGAATGCATCTGCACCGACCAGCGGAACACCTCTCACACGTCAGCAACAGGGTTACCGTTTGACTGACAAGCAAGGACAGGGATGGGTTTGTTCTTTAGGGTCACCCTGTTGAGCTCGACCCATCCCTAATCCTGCTTTTCAGTCAAACCCCAGCCCACGCAAACACGCACGTCACCACCCACCTGGCACCCCTCCACGCCATCCACCCACACACACGCGGTGCGCAGCCCACCGCGGTACGGGAAGGGGAACGCGCACGCGGCGCCCGTGGCCGCACCGTGACGGATGGACGGCGCGCACGGCAGCAGCGCGCCCCGCGTGGTCTGCAAATGGATCGGGTACCCATACACATGCAATGTGGCCAGCAGAGCACCGCCGACACGCCCTCCATTCAGTTGTTGTGACATGTGCTGGCTACGCGGACACTATATGGCTGCTACAGGCAGGTGCGTGCAGCGTCACACTCGCCCCCCTACTTGAACTTGCATACGCAGTAAACTGCCGCCGCCCCACACAGGCCACTGGCGCACCTTGCACTGCGGCAGCCCCACCAGCAGATCCAGCATCTCACGGCCCAGGTCGCCGACCCGTGTACCGTCACCGCCCTCCCCAGACCCCGCAGCCTGGCTGCTGTTGTCCCTTGCCGCCCCGGACCCCTGGCTGCGCAGGCCCTGACCCAGCCCACCGACATTTGAGCCACGTGTCCTGAAGTACTGTGCGGCCGCGACTGCAGCTGAGGTGCCGCCATACGTGGCAGCTGTGTTGGATTGGTCCAGGCTGCACTGGGAGAGGTCCAGCACCGCGCTGCCAAAGCTGGGCATGCAGCGCTGGCCATCCAGCGTGAAGCGGGTGGGGTACCTGAGGGGACAGCATCAAGCACGTGGATGTGGGCTGCACAATCCACAAGAAGGTGGGGTGATCAACCATAGGGATTGACAGATCGCATCAAGCCACTCAACAATGGCTGAGGGATTCAGGGTGGCGGTCCACAGCCCATGAATCTCAGCACACACTCACCGGGCCTGCAGCAGAGCAGGGTGCTCATAGACGGGCTGGCATGTTTCCCACTTGCGCCCATCCCCTGGCCCTGCCTGCCCTGGCACTGCCCCCCCTGCCCCATCTTTGCTGCTTTCCAAATCCCCAGCCGGTGTACTGCTGTCACCACCGCCTGGTGTACTGCTGCCGCTGCCACCATAACCATCACCACCTGCGCTGCTGCTGCCAGCATCACCTGGTGATGAAGGTGCCGCCGGCGCATCGCTACTGCCACTGCTGTTGGTGCTACTGCCACCCCCTAGCAGACGTACGACACCAGGGACTGTACCGCCTAAATCTGTACTGCCTAAAATGCCACCGTCCTGTACCAATCGACGGCGCCCACCACCAGAATCTGAGCCTCCCGTGCGTGGGGGCGGTACGTCCCCACCCCCTGTACTGCCACCGCCGCTACTGCCGGCACTGCCGCTGCTACTGCCCTCTGCATTGCTGTCCTCCTGTACAATAGGGCACACGTCTGTACCCCTGTCGCTGGACACACAGTCACTCCGGACCTACAAACCCAGGGAGGCGAGTTGCAGTCTTAGTGCGTAACGCACCAGGAACATGACGGGGCAGGCAGCAAACCAGCCGCCACTGCATTGGTGAGAAGCATGCTGCCATGCATGCATGATGTCAAGAGGGCCATGTCATGCAGGGCCAGTAGGACCTACCAGGCCATATGCAGTGAAAGGCACTGCACACGCTGCTCCACTGGTCCCTGACCGTCCGCCTGCTGACCCTCTAGCAGGACACACCAACCACGTGCCAGCACGCGTTTGGCACATGTCCACACCCTGCAGCAGCAGATGTGTGTGAGAAAAAGGGCGATGGGTGTCAACAACACAGGTTGTGGCGGGACAGGCTGCAGAATGAACAAAAAATGGCATTGGGGGCACACAGTGCATCAACACACTGAACGCGCCTCATTGTCCTGCATGCTTGCAACCAAACTGCCGCCATGCCACAGGCCAACACAGGGTGCGTCGTGACCCCGCAACGGCTACATGCTGGTCTAATACGCACTGAGTGGGCACGCAGGGGTCCGGGTCAACATCTGGTCAACATCTGTATGCTGCCCCTGCACATGCCAACCTTGCACATCAGCAGGGCCGGCTGGCCCCACACTCACCAAGAGGCTCACACACTGCCGGAAGGTTCTCACAGGGTCACCCTTGCTCGCATCCACACAGCGCGTGTCAGTGTTGGCAACAGCGGTCGCATGTGAGGGGCGGGGGCCCAGCATGGCTGCCACCGAATCATCCAGGGGAGGTGACGGGGTGGAGGAAGAGGAGGAGGAGGACCGTTCGGGCGGGTTCACCAGGCGGACGATGGCAGGTGCACACTCCTGGCATTGAGCACATGAGGAACAGACGACAAGAATCGTGGGCAGTGTGGGGATGGTTGGATGGGGATGGGGATGGGGTGGGATGATATGGACTGAGCTGCGAAGGAGCAGGCAAGGCGGGACGCATCTGGTGGGAGCCTGAGCAAGCGCCAGCCCAAAAATAACACACATGAGCTGCAGGGTATGAAGGGGGGGCTTGCGCAGTGGCCACATCAATCACACTCAAGGTGGTGGCGTCATCGACCACCGTAGCACAGTGGCCATATGTACCGAATGACTATCCGGGTGTGAAGCAGCCTGACACCAGCACACCATCCATCACATTCACTCACCGCCAGGGTGCCACCAGGCACCAGGCACACGGGCGCGGTGCTGCCATCAGGGGGTGTCATGCAGTCCGCGTACATGTTGCCACCAAACCGGAATGGCAGCACACACACCTGGGGTGGTACATGAGGAGATGAGCACACGCTCTGACCTAACAGCACAGCCATGGCCACCAGCATTGTCCACCGGCATGGCATGGCAGCTGTGTGAACGGTGCAAGCAGTGTGGCGAGCTGCATGCATCATGGCGCGCATGCACCACGACAGGCCAGGGCAGGGCACCAGCCGCAGGCTTCACACATGGGGCATGCATGAGGCAGCACGCACACCGCACGACACACCTGCCCACTCAGGGTGACACGTGGCAGCACACCAGCCGCAGGGCCCAGCGCTGTGCCATCCGCCACACCATACTCAGACAGGTCAAGCTCACTGTCATCCAGGCCACCAGGGTATGGGTTGGCACAGGGCCGCCATGCAAGGTCGGGCTGCAAAGAGGGGGGGCGGTTCAAGGAGGTGGAGGGTGAACGGGTCAGGTGGGAGGTGAACGGGCCAGGATGGGGAGAGGGATGGACCAGGCCATGCACGTGTCCAGTGTGAAGTACATGCGTCAGGTCAGGCACAGCACGACACAACACGTGCTGGCACGCTGTGTAGGCCTGTCATAGCTGGAGGAGGTGGTGGTAGACTGGAGCGGGTGGCTCGCCAACATGTCCACACTTTCACACCACGCACCTGTGTGGGGCATGACAGCGTACCGCCGAGGTAGATGCAGTCGTACTGCAGGCGGCCTCCATAGGACGCGGGCAGCGCACAAGGTGTGCCGTCGATCGTCGTGCGGTTGGCCGCGCCGGTGGCGGCTGCGGAGGGTCGGCAGCGGTAACAGTCTTGCTTGGATACCAATTGATACCAAGATACCAAATGAGAGACCTTATCAATGCTGAGCCGCACAGACTGGCGAGGCTCCTGCCCCGGCAGGCAAGGTGGAGACCCCACCTCTTAAAGGGAGACGCATGGTCAGGGACTGGTCCTGCCTACTGAGACATTACCCCCCCTGCACAACTTGGTGAGGGCCCATGTGCACATACACGCACCCTGTACATCGCCCAGCGGTACAGTCACGGCCTGCTGTGAGAACTGTGTGTACAGCTCAGCCACCTGTACAGGCAGTACAGGTCGTGCCGTCCAACGGTTTGTTCCATGTGTGCGTCATGCCGCTTGTTGAACGTGGCCATGGCCTCCGCAATCCTGCTGCACTCACGAGACTGCTGCTGTGAGGAGGGTGCATACGAGGTGGTGCATCCGGCGTGGGGGTCAGCCCACAGCAGACTCGCTGTGTGCTGCGGCCCCTGTTCAACTGCACTCCCTGCCTGCATCACTTGCATTCCACGACCTTGGACATCACACGCGGTCACTCACGTGCCGGGGTGTGAGGGCCGTGTCCCACACCATGAGGTTGGCCAGCTGGCCGGTGAACGCGCGGTCACGGTCACGGTCACTCCGGCCACACAGCGTGATGGGGGCACTCAGGTTGGCAGGGCCGCCGCCCGTGACCTGTCCATGTGGTCACACGTGCATGGCAGCGGTACACATTACAGGGGCCGGGGTGGTCTGCATGGCCTACTTGTGGTGAACATGGTGCACGCGCGCCTCGCCGCGCGCATACACATATGCACACACGCACACTGCCGTGTGTGGAGGAGGCACATGGCATGGGAGCTGCGCAGCAGGGGTGGTGCCCACAGGGGTAACACAGTGGCACAAGTGGCAGGTGTGCCGTAGGACGGTGAGGACACCATTTGCAGCGTCAGCTGAGGTATGGGGTATGATCCTGCTACCTTCTTACCTGGGCACCGCCGCCACCGTACCGCTGTGCGCCCTTGGACAGTACCCCCCGCAGTACACCATCCACGTACAGCGCAAAGCCAGCAGTACGCCCAGGCCCCTTGTTGCGCAGCAGCGTTGCATTGGTGGCGCTGCTGCTGTTGGAGGGTCTGCGGACCTTGCCACCTGGGGCATGCAAGCATGAGCCATCACCAGCAGGCAGGCTTTCAGCGCACGGTACAGCACATTGAGCGATAAAATCTAGCATCTGGCCGCCAGCCCTCTTGTTAATGCTGCAGCGTGGGCCAGGAGCATGTTTTGCGGCATGCGATGGCTGCACTGTTACAATGTAGTGGGGAGAGGTATGCCTAAGCGCTGTCATCGCTGCTGCGTGCTGCCTGAGCCCCACACCTCACACCTGTACCGCTTCCAGGAGGCAGCCGTACTGGATAGTACCGCGGCAGTGTGGACACCGTGACCATGTGCCACTCGCCATCGTCCACCCGCGCGCCTGGCACAGCAGGGCCTGCTCAGGCAACAATCCCAACGCGGCACACGCTGCTGGTGTGTGACTGATCGAGAACTGCCGTTAATACACTGGATGACTTGTGGGCAAGCCAGGGCTAGACATGGCAGGCAATAACAGGGATGAGGGGCGGAGATGGAGAGCAGAGGGAGCAGGCGGTGGGGTGTGACATGGGCTGGGGCGTGAGGGTGGGCAGTGCAAAGGCAAAGGGTGTGGCATTACTCCATCATGGCCCCACTCACCACCGCTCACATCATCAGCCACACGGCCGCTGGCGTCCAGCCACACCTGGGTGTGCGGGTGGAGAGTTAGGGTGAAGGAATGTGCGTATGTTTCACATCTGTGAAACGCCGTGTAAATTATTCTTGTTATTACTTGTACTGTGCGCATGAGGGGCCAGTCAGGCGTGATGTATGCAGCTTCACCGGCCGGGTCCATAGGGGTTGGGGATAAGAACACAGCTCCTGTGCAGTAACAAAACTGGAAGGCGACCGGCATTGGTGCAACCAACGAAAACGGTCGTCTGCCCAGCAGTGTGGAGAGTGCAGTCATGCTCAAGGGGAAGAAGTTGCATCCACGGCATCCGCAGCACAAGCTTCATCCACAAACGCAAGTACCACACCGCGGTGTGCCAGTGTCATGCGTGCCACAGGTCACACCAAACATCTGTGAAACGCCGTGTCATTATTATTATTTTTAGGCCACACCTGGGACGCAGCCCCTGCGTCGTCCTCATCCAGGCTGTCCCTCAGGAACGCGCGCACGCCTGATGTGGCGATGAAACCATTGTCAGACTGGGGCAGCGCGATGTACACCTGTGGCAGTCCAGGCAGGCACCGCGCAGGTTGCCAACGAACAGTGCACGCCACCACTGGTACCAGGGGGGCACACAACTGGCTGGAAGCTGATGTATGCATCAAAGTGGCATTGCGGTTTATCGCAATTTGTCCAGGCATCCTGACGACAAGCCCCCGACACACTCACCCGGTTGGGCCCCATCACATCGCTCTCACTCCCAGCCCCCACGTGTGAGAAGACGTAGGAGAAGAGTGGGCCAGGGTTGGCGGTACGCGTGGTCCGGAGCCAGATGGACACTGCCATGCCATCGCCTGACTCGCCGTACGGAGGGGCCTCCAGACTGACATAGGGTGGTCCCGCAGTCTGACATACAGCAGGGCAGGGCAGCAGCATGTGAGGGTGGTTGGGCAGCACTGTTGACACAGCACAGGACCCCCAGCTCAAATGAGGGGGGTCACCAGCGTTGTTGAAGGACAAGCGCATAATGATGTGGTCGGCGCGTGGTGCTGTGTGCCACGCTACACTAAGTCAAGATCCTGGACAGTACATCAGGCAGCACTGGACACCGGTGGACGCACATCCCCAATCCCTCGGGGCCCGCTTGGCAGGCAGGCCACATCATGCTGTGGAACTGCAGCGCCATGGCAGGCAGGTTGATGCGTGCTGATGAAGACGTGCTGATGGGTACAATCCAGCTGGGAAGATACAAAGAAGATTAGAAGATTAAAAAATATCGAGTCAGAGGCCCAGGCGCCCACACACCGCGTTACACGTGAGCACCGAGCCAAAGCGTGTGTCAAACCGTGAGGTCACACCCGAGGTCAGGGCAGGCAACGTGCCGCTGAAGTTACCATCCGGCCAAGAGTCTGCAATGAGGCGCGAGCGCAAAAGAAGGTGATTTACCTCTTCATGGTTGGCCGACAGTAGTGAAAGGGAGTGTGAAGTGCCCACAGCATTCAACTTAAATACCCACAACGGCTTTGTCCATCAACCGGCCCCTATCCACCAACCACCCAGCCGGCCAAATAAATCAGTCGGTCAGTCTGTCTGTCAGTCAAGCAGGCAGGTAAGCAGGCAGCCAGCCATGCAGTCGCACGCACCCAGGTCACCCTCAGTGAGCGGCCAGTACGCCAGGGGGACGGGGTATGGCGGCGGCCAGACAGACGGCAGCAGTACACCCAGGCGGGGGGCAGTACAAACCGCGGGCGGATCATCGTCCTGGGTGTCGGAGTCACCGCCACGGTCCGGTACACAAATCTGGGGGTGGGAAGGGGACCAAGGGGGCAGGTGAACAGCACATCAGGATGTGGGGCTCAACCCAAGAGGGAGGTACCATGCGGTGTGCAGTGCAGGCACATCCTGCACGTCTTGATCTGCAAAGCATGGGCATCTGCGCCATCCTGACAGTGCTGCTTCACCACTGCAGAGCCTACAGTGCTTACCAGGCCGGCGTCGCAGAACCTCAGCCCC
This sequence comes from Haematococcus sp. NG2, assembly GCA_004335575.1. Taxonomy (NCBI): domain Eukaryota; kingdom Viridiplantae; phylum Chlorophyta; class Chlorophyceae; order Chlamydomonadales; family Haematococcaceae; genus Haematococcus; species Haematococcus sp. NG2. Next base: position 159,980 of record QAXD01000191.1, on the reverse strand, counting down.
GCCTGAGCACTGAGGTCCAGCGTGCAACCATCACCGTCCGACACACCAAATTGCACCAGGCTGGTGTTGGTCTGTACTGCCTGGCTCGTGCCGCTGCCTGTGCCTGTCAGCGGCCCCCCAGGCGGTACAAAGGTGGATGGTACTTGTGGCCAGTGCAGGCCAGTGGTGTCAAACAGGGTGGGCGCTGTGACGACCACCCGCACCTGCTGTGACACGCCGCTACTGCCACCGCTACTGCCTGCACCCCCACTGGATGAGTCGGTCTGTACCACACGCGCAGCGGATGCTAGCGGCTCCATACTGCCTGTACCAAACACAGGACCAAGCGGGACGCCGCGCACGACCTGGTAAAGCGCCTGAGAGCAATTGAACATGTCAAGAATGTACTTGAGGGTGTGCTTGGTTGTACCGAGTACCTGCAAGTGCTCAAACATGACACCCCAGCTGTGCGATCACGCAACCAGTGTGGCATGGTGCGCATGGTGATCACAACCTGGCGTAGACCGCAGCATCTCCCCATTTCCAGCATGCAGACGTGCAAGTGGGGCGGCTCCCAGCATTCAAAGCTATTATTCTAAGCATCTAGATGTTTGGCTAGTGACTGTCAGGCTCCGGCATGCAGAAACATCTGTGAAACGCCGTGTTATTGTTATTATCAGACGTGCAAGTGCTTTTGGTGAGGAACAGCGGGGCTACGCACCAGCACATCCTTGGCGGTCAGCGCTGCATCCGAGACCATCACATGCGCCACCCAGCCTCCGAAACCACGGGCGGGGTCGCCATCCGTGCGGCCACACAGAGTGAGGGGGCCCGTGAGGGAGATGGGGTCACCCCCGTCCAGCTCAGCACCAACAGCTGCGGTACAAGGCAGCAGTACACATGGAGAATCAGTCTGCCTTGGCGTGAACGGAAGCGATGGATGCAATGAGTGCATGGCCTGCAGGGCAGAACATGGAATCGCCTGTCCACGCAGAAACATTGAACGTCATGGCCACAAGAGATCACGCAGTCTTGGGCAGGCGTTATGTTGGTGTGCAGTGATAGATCCCGCAGCCACCCCACCCCAAGCACGCGTGGTGAGCAGAAGAGCACAACACCTCTGAAGCAGTGACACCCTGCATGGTGTGCATGCGTGATCAGCACCACATGGCATCTCTGCTCACACCTGAGGCTGCAGCAGATGGCAGTTGGCCAGACAGCTGACCGTCCACATACAGCTGAAAGCCGCGGCCGCCTCCTGGCTGAGTGGTCAGTGTGACCATGTGCCAATCGCCATCCGTGACGTTGGCTGTGAGCCCCAGGGGGTCAGGGGCACTGCAGTACAAATGCAGCACGCCAGGCAATTCAACATACACACACAGGCCGGCAACTTCAATCTTGACACAGTGAACACCGGTGCAACAACTGGTGCAACCTCAGGACATGCTGTGGGAATCATTCTACGGCTGCAAAGCACAGCAGAGTCGCACTAGCAAGGAATCACGCAGGCTGTGGTGCGCGTGGTACTCACGCTCGGCTGTTGTCCCCCACACGGCCATCACTGTCCACATAGGTGGGGCCTGCAGCTCCAGGTCAGGCATGCAGGCACTGAGTTGGTCGGTGAGCGGGTGGGTGGGAGGTAGCGAAGGCAGGAGGTTGCATTAGTAGGCATTTGTGGGCAGCTGCACCTGTCCCCACCTGGGCCGTCGTTGCCATCCTTCACCACCGCGCGCACAACCCCTGACAACGGGCGGCCAGGGGCCGCGATGTACAGGGAGATCTGTGCGGTGTGTGAACAGAAGCAGCAGCATGAGGTTTGTGTGAGAGGTGTGCTTCCCCAGCCTGCAGCAGGTTGCAACCTCCAGCAGCAGGCAGTGTGGTGCAGTGGTTGATGGCGGGTGTGGCATGGCTAGAGCACGATGATGCTGATGCTCATGACTTCTTGTGCTGGCGGGCTACCTTACAAAGCAGCAGCACGAGGTCTGTGTCAGGACTGTGCTTCACCAACCTGGTTGCGATCAAATGCCGTCAGGTTGTACCGCCCATGTTGTACGGCAGGTGACCCGTGGCCATGTGAGAAAATGTACTGCCAGATCCGGCCGCCGCCACCCCCACCATCCATGATCTCACTCCCAAATGTACCGCTGGTACTGCCTGTCCTGCTCATCCCTGCCGAGCCTGTGGGCTGAGGGCTAGTGTCTGACTTGATCCACAGGTTGATGCCCCATGCGCCTGACATGCCGTACATGGGGGAAGGTATCGCCACCCTCATCCCCATGCCCCCACATCTCATTGCCCCTGGGAACGTGTCATCTGTTCCGTTCACATCCCACGAGCCCTCACCCCCCAGGATAGTCCCTCCCCATGAGCCCCAGGGCCAGGAGGCAGTGGAGGCCAGGGTGAAGGGAGGCACGGGCATGGTGGGGGGTGCTGGGGGTGTGGCCCCCCCTGACACTCCAGTGGCAGTGGTGTTGTCAGAAGTGGTGCTGCTGTCCCCAGATGCACTTGCCCCATCACCACCCGGTGTGGAGGGGGAGGAGCCTGTCTCAAGGCTGGTCGAGGTGGTTGGGGTTGGGGAGGGGGCAGCAGCAGATGGGTTTGTGGCTGCCAGAGGGAAGTAGGCAATGGGCAGGGCCAGGCCCAGAGGTAGGGCAAGGCCACCGCCAGGGGGCAGGACCAGGCATGCACCTGCACAGGCACACAATAGCACATGCACACAGGCACAAAAGTTTATTGGGGATGGTGCATGAGGGTTGCGGCGGCATTCATGCAATTGATCCAGGCACCGTGTCCATGTGTGGCACCTGCTCTGGACGGAGTCAGCTTGCACACGGCTGAAGGACATGAAGCGCCAATCATTCATATTATAAGTGCAGTGCAATGGCTTTCACAGCAGCTCACTCAAATGTGCATGAACAACAGGGTCCACCCGCATGACAAACAATGCACAGCTCATGACAGCACAACATTGCCTGGCACCCGCCTGCAGTGAGGTTGTACGGCAGCGGTACACATGCGGTGTTGCCTGGGCAGTCCATGTCTCCGCGTCGCCAGTCGCATGCGCCCCATGCCTGGAGTGACCACGAGGGCGCAGGTGTGACCGCAACCGCCGTCGAGCTGCTGTTGCTACCTTTGCTGCTGCTGCCGCTGCTGCCGGCGCCGCTGCTCGCATCACCAAAGAGCGCAGCCAGGTCTGATAAGGCAGCCAGGGTGGCGTTGGTGCTGCTACTGCCACCGCTGCTGCCACCAGCAGCCGCAGGGTCAGAGGTGCTGGGGTCAGGGTTCAGGGGTGGGGGTGTGAGGCGTGGGGCTGGGTCATCAGCTGGTGGTGCAGCTGCCAGACTGGTGGTGCTGGAGGGGCTGTTAGAAGTGGAGCCAGCAGCAGGCCACTCACTGGCGCTGGCTGTGGGTGTGGTGGCTGTGGGGTTGGTGGCGCTGCTCCTGGTGCCAGGGGTGGTGAGGGTGAGGGGCAGGGGCACTGGGCTACTGGGAGAACCAGGTGGTAAGGGTGAAGGGACATCACCCACAACAGTGTTCCCGGGCGGGGCTGCAGGTGATAAGGCGCTAGGGGGTATGAACGAGGTAGGCACAGGCAAGGGTGAGGAGGATGAAGAGTCTGGCCCTTCAGAGCTGATGACCGCAGGGGACACAGGGTTGGGAAGGGATTTCCACATGGAGGGAGGCCCTGCACCTTGTTGGGGCATCTCTGTCCCCTGTGCCCCAGGCGCAGGTGTGCTTGGTGGCACAAAAGGTGTGCTGCCACGGGGCTGTGGGCTGTTCAGGTCTGACAGCGCATTGATCAGGTCTGTGGCTGAGCGGATGATCAGGCCCCCACCGCTACTGCCACCCCCTGAGCGGCCACTGCCCTGGCCCCCTCCACTGAGCTGTGGTGTGGCTGCTGCCGCTTCTGAACCACCATTTCCCCCAGCTGCTGCGCCTGTCCCGTCCCCAGCAGCTCCCCCCTGCATGGCGGCCCCACCGCTCTCACTGCCCGCTGCACCCTGCTGCAGCCGCCTGCGCGAGAAACCGGCCACACCAGCCGCTGGCAGCACACCAGCATGCACCTGCTCATGCACTGCTGCCGCATGGGCCATGGGAGGCGCCGCATGGGTCAGGAGGGCAGCAGCCATGCACACTGCTGCCAGGGCTGGGAGGAGGAACAGGGCCGGCTTGGCCTGATGGTGGCACTGCCTCCTGCTGCCTGCAGGCAGGCTCGCATGGGCCTGTCCTCGTGCAGCTGTGGCTGCCATGGCAGCTGATGCCTGCTGCCCCTGGTTTTGATGGGGCCCTACGACATGGGGCTTGCGCAGCCTTGCCATGGCGTGCTCCTGCTTGTGTCTGCTGGGTTATTTCTTCACTCCAGCTGCTGGGGCTGCGTACCTGCTGTTATCCTGATGGCAGGCAGAAGCAGATCAGATGCGCGTGGCTGCTGTGCAGATGAACGTTGAATTTGCAGTCATCGGCAGGCTGGCCCTAAAGCTGGTGTGCCCCCCACCGCCACTCAATGCCTGTGTGGGAGGGAGATCGAGGCACACACATGTTAGAGAGGGGCAGCTAAGATGTGTTACCCAGTGTTCTAAGAGCCCAAATCAGGCAGCACATGTGCAGGTGGCACCATGCATGGGTTGGTTGGGGCGGTGATTGCATGGCAGGGCACCATCATGTTGCTCTACGCTGGTCTGGTACTGTAAGACAGTCGCTTGCTCAGCACTCAAGGCGAGAGGTCGATGATCAGCCCACAAGCAAGGTGATATCAGATGAGGCATGCACACCATCAGAGGTTTGTGTGCCCTTAGGCTGGCCGCTTCTCAAGCCCTAAGGCTGCCCAAACAAGCCACTTCTCCACACATGCTGCTGATGGGCGGGTTGGTGGCATGTGAACATGGCAACGCACGGGTGTCACCCAGCTTTGGCTTTGAGGCGGCAGCTGTGGGGCCCCTGCGCACTCTGCTGCAACCTATGCAGCCAGCCTGTTCCTTGATAATTCACAGCCCTTGTCAGCTGTGTCTGCCCCCTTACCAACGGACCACGCACTACTGCTGCAGACCTGACAGGTGCCCAACCGCAATTGCTGATCAGACCGCACCCCACACCGTGCCCAAGATGAATGCTCGATACAACGTGTACTGTAAGGCAGGAACACCCACTCCGGTGGCGGCGACGGAAACCCTGACCAGATGCACTCCTCTCAGATCGTGGATTGTTCACACGGAAGATTTGCACCAAGTGGCTTTTGACGCAAAAAAGCCACATACGCACAGGAAACGCGTGGGGAGGTAGTTGGTTGGTTACGTCATGTGGTGATTGAGCCAGGATAAATAGGAGGGCCGCGCCCCACCAGCGCCATCCCAACACTTGCTCCGGCGTCTAAGCTCCAGGTGGGTCGATGTGTTCCCGCATGCGGCGTGCAACAGGGGTTGACAGCTCACAGCTGATGCCCACCAGTGCTGCATAAGCACACCTGCTGTTCAGCCGGCCCTCAAAGCACACGGCCAGCAGTGATTGATGAGATATGCAGTGAGCCCACACGCATGCAGCTGGGTTGTGTCAGCAGCCTGTTGGCTGTAGGCCACTGCCCGCAGATGCTGCCACTTGGGCAGCCCTGCACGTCTCCTCATGTATGGGTTGGGTTTGAGGGGTTTGGTTATCTCCCGCACAGCCCATTGTGCGCGCTGGCTGCGCTGCAGCTGCGTGTTGACAAGCAGCTGACTCAGCCATGCGTCACAGCAGCGTGCGCGCACCCACCCACCCACCCCCACACTGCTCCTGGGACATTAGTGCCAGTGGCACATGCACTGTGACAGCTATGTTGCAGGCCCTGCGCAGCCTGCTGCCTCTGTCTGACAGCTATTGAGACAGCCCACCCCCCATGCCAACCTAGCGTCAACATACCACGTGTTCATTCATTCATTTGATGCCCCCTGGGCATGTGCTGCTGCGATGCCCTCGCCACATGCAGGCAGCACACCCTGCAAACACCAACAAGCCCCTGAACCTCCTAGCCACACGCACAAGGCGCAATCATGTCGGCCGGTGACCGTATTAAGGAGACAATGCAGCAGGTGGGCGACAACATCAAGGAGGCCACCACCAGTGAGTGCCAAAACACTGGGCCGGCTGAAGGTTGTGTGAGTGCGACACGGACAGTGACGGTCGGTTGTATCAGCCTGCTGCCACAGCATTGCCCACAGCCTGTCACAGTGTGCTGCTTCACCACAGCTTCTTGTTGGACGGGCGGCAACCCCTGGCGCTGGCCCTCAGCACCTTGCTCAGTCCTTGAGGGGCTCTCTCACCCATACTCACACTGTTTGCTGTGCACTGGCAATCCGTGCGCAGCGGCCAAGGACACTGTGCTGCATGCGGGCGACCGCGCAGCAGAGGGAGGTCACAACGTGCAGCGCTCGGCACAGGAGTCGGTGGGTGGCTGGCGGCGTTCGGGGTTGTTGGTGTATGAGGGAATAAGGCTGTGAGGAATGAGAGGCATTAGTATTCCGCCCCGCTACCCGGGTGGCATCAGCTGTGGCAGTGGGGTGTCAGTTGGCTCATATTGCTGTGGGAGGTAGGGGTTGCCTTGCCTGTGCTGTCACTCAGTGTTGCAGGAGCCAACATGACCGATACGTGGGTACTTCACCAGCCTCCTGATCACCTTTCTGTGCCTGTGGTGATGTGCTCAGGCCACACAGGCTGGACACCGCGTGGATGAGTCTGCCCAGAAGGCCACCCACCAGGCGTGTGCTGTGTGTGTAGGCACATTGCATGGCGCATAGCATGGTGCATTGCATACGGTTGCCGAGACCCACCTGTTTGCTGGCATGGCTTCAACACCTGTGATGCCACGACCGTCGAGGTGAAGATGGCAAGGCCCTGGCTTCCTTGCGTGCTCCATGCACGTTACACAGTGCCACTGCATACTGGTTGGTACTGCATCTGTCCGCCTGTACATGTGTACTGCTTGCTGTCACATACGCACTTTCTGCAGGGCGAGTCTCTGCTGGAGAAGGCGGCTCATGCGGTGGGCATCCACAAGTGAGCGAGTGAGGGTCTGAGGATCTGGTCCGTTCATGTGCCTCCTGGACGTCACACGCACTGAACAACACAGCATTGTCTTGCTCTGTGTGCGATGTGTTGGGTGGGGCATATGTGCTGGATCAGTGAGATCAGTGAGTGGAGGTTGCTGGTATTGAGAGTCTGAACCGGGTGGGCAGCTGCTGACACATTGGTCACACCAAGCAGGTACATAGTGTGGCCTGTGCAGTACTTTCAGCACCTGAATGTCTCAGCTTTTGGTTTCTCCAGTTGCAGCTGGGTGGTTTTTCCCCTCCGGCCTTGTGCAGTTGATATGTATGGTGCTAGGCATGGTGTGTAACAACATCAGCCTCTTGGCTACAGTGCGCCTCAGACGTGACCGTGGGCGCCCCACACACTGTGCTTACGAATGTCTGCATGCTGCAGTCACATGCTTGCATCTTTCACACGACAACCATGCCATGCTGTTTTTTCCCGCCATGATTCAATGCCTACAGCACAGCTGCCTGATGTTGTGATAAAACATTTATCCAAATGCTTGTTCAGCATATAAACTGTGTCCACGGCATTTGTGTGATGAGTAACCGCTGTGTCCCACCAGCCACATGCAATGCAGACCACTCCAGGTGTGCGCAAGGTATACAAGACATGGGTTCTGGGCCACAGCTTATGTGCGCCACAGCTTGATCACGTGGTCCTTGCCACCAGATGCCACCCCTGAACCATCTGGCGCCCAATCCACACTGAACACCTGTGGGCAACATGCATGAAAGTGCAGGCAGCTCACCCTACCTGTGCCCTGTGTTGCATGGCAAGATCTACCACAGCACAGCACAGCACATCACACAACAACTCACGACAGTGCACTGCAGCACAGTATACAGTGCAAAGATCAGCGCAGCAAGAGCCCTCACAACTGTTGCCATTCACAACTGTGCGCAGTGCAGGCCCACCCATGCGCAAGCACAAACGGCCGCACACACAGCGCACCTCGTCCGCGTGGCCAGGCAGGTCCACCTTGAGCTTGCGTGTGCGCACGTCCCACACCTTGAGGGTGGAGTCCTTGGACCCGCTCACAAACATGCGCGAGTCGGACGACCATGCGACCTGGTGCGTGTGGGATGGGGGCAGGGACGAACAAGACTGGGATGAAAGGGTTCAGGAGGTTCATGTTAGATGCGATGGCAGCGTGTTTTCAAGCTGCCTGATCGGTTGCTGCGCCGTGATCGTGCGGCTTCTGTCACAGAACACGTGCAAATGACGCGTGCAAGTCTCAACAACCTAAAACTGCCCTGCTAAAAGGGGTGGTGCCGTACTGCTGAGTCCCTACAGTACTGCCGCACCTGATACACCGGCCCCACATGCGCTCGGAAGGTGGCCACAAACGTGCCCTTGACTCCGTCCCACAGCTTCACCGACTTGTCGAATGATGCGCTCAGCACCCAGCGGCCGTCCGGGGAGAACACGACCTGGGGCAGGACAAACCACGCAAGAGAAGGAATGGACAAGAGTTTAAGCATATCACGTCCGAAGCTTATGTGGGGTGATGACACTAGCTCTGCGTGCAGGGTGGCCTTGCAAGGTGTCCAGGCAGGTGGTGAAGAGCACACGGTTGCGGTGTGAGTCAAGAGAGTCAAGTGTCATCAAGTGAGTCAAGTGACCACCGGCCCAGCCGATGATGCCTGCTCCCTCCATGAGTCACCTGCCCCACCCATGGAGCCTCAGAAAGCTTCAGCAAGCTGCCACACCCCACGCACCTGATTCACTGTCTGCACATGACCTGTCATGCGTGCGATGGGCTGCTTGGACGTGGAGGGGCACCACAGGAACATGGTGAAGTCGTCGGACCCACTGACTAACCGTTCCGGCTGCCCGTTGGTGGCGTCCTTGTACCTGGTGGGGGTGATGTGTGTGTGTGGGGGGGGGGAGATGGGTTCAGGGCGGCGTGTGTGGGGGGTGCGTACTAAACTCAGCACGTGGGGACTTGCCGAGTCCCTAACTGTGTAGCATAACAGCTGTGAACCACAGCCCTAACTTGAAGGCACACACATGCAGCTGCAGGCAGTGCTTGTGGTATTGCTGTGGTGTGCCCCATGCACACGAGCTCGCCCGCACGAGTGCAAGTCCCCGCCCACCAGCCACCAACACCAGCAGCCCCCAACAAAAACATGTGCACAGCCGGCACGCACCGCTTCTCCGCCGCTGCCCGTGCCTCCGCCACATCCGCAGGCGCGGTGCCCGTGTGGTCGAACGCGCCCGTGCGCAACGCATGCTCGCTGGACAGCGCCAGCGTGTTGACCCAGTGCCCATGGCCCTTCAACGTGCGCACCAGCTTGCCGTCGGATGCATCCCACGCGCTGATGCTGCAGCCGGGAAGCATACGTGGGGGTGTGAGCAAGAAGCAGGGGGGGGCAAGGGATGGGCAACAAAAGATACAGGGTCGCTGGCTTCTCAGGTTACAAAGTAAGCAGGACAACAGGGGTGTCAGCATGTGCAGCCAGATGCAGCCAGCACAGAAGCGTGGGCAGCTCGCTCACGTGCAGTCACGTGAGGCTGAGTAGATGAGGCCCTCACCGCCCCACTTGACTGCAGTCACAACCTGGGATATGACATGGGGGCCCACAGGCAAGGTTGCGTCGCTGAGGGAAAAGTTCTTAAGAAAGCAGGGGCCTGCATGTCACGTCAACTAATGCTGCCACTGACCCACAGTGAGCAGCAGCACAACACAGAACAACACAGAACAGGGCCAATAGGCAGCAGCCTCGGACATGGCGAACAAGCAGCACATGCATGATCACGCAAAGCTGGTGTTGTGAGGATGGGTGTGGGTGCACGCACCATGGTGTGGTTGGACATGGTGAAGCAGCAGCGGCGGCTGGCCGCGTCCCACACGCTGATGGTGCAGTCCTTGGAGCCCGACGCGAAGCGCAGCGAGGGCAGCGCCTTGTGGGCTGGCTCCCAGGACTGTGCACGAGTGCACACACATGCGCACGCATGACTTGCACACACGGGGGTTCAACGCGTGTGGGATGGCGCAGCATGGCTCTGCCTCGGGGAGTGGGTTCGGCATGGGCCACCCGCCCGAGGCAGTGCAGAAGAGTGAACAGTGAAGAAACGGGTGCATCCCTAAACCCGAGGCAGCAGAGCTGGACCAAAGTAGCCCCGCTGCATCACGCTCAGGCCCTCACCCAATGCCTCACGCACCAGGCTGGTGATCCACTTTTTGTGACCCCCACAAGTGCCCAGCAGCTTCCCTGTCTTGGGCTCCCAGATGCAGATCTTGCCATCCATGTCACCAGAGGCCACGAACCTGCGGTGAGGGAGCATGCACATCATGGATGCATATGGTCCCGCATTGCTCTCGTGTGCAGCATCTGATCGGCTTGCCACACACAGCATCCCTGCCATCATGCCCCTCACCCCTCACCCTCACGCTCCAACCCCCAACACACATATCCCTCACACATGCACGCACAGCCCAACCTTTCATGTTGACATCGCTGCAGCTTTTTATATGTCCAAACGGCCAGGTTTCCCACAACAGGCCGCAGGAGCCACTCACTGTCCATCCGGCGACCATGCCACCACCAGCACCCACGACCCGTGGCCGCGGCACTCGTGTAGCGGCAGCTGCGTGTTGAGGTCCCAGAACCGCACGGTGGTGTCCCCGCTGCCGCTCACCAGCTGCTTGCCATCCGGGCTGAAAGACACCTGTGTGCCATGGTGGCAGCAGCAGCACAAGGGGCTTCTCAGCTACGGAGGAGCGGCAGTACAACGACGGGCAGTGCTGCGCCACGCTCATGTCGCCTCATGCTGTGCACATGTGTCAGCGCCTGAGACTGCAACGGCCGGCACATCCAGCTTGCACAATCAGCACTGCTCCACCATGCCAGCACATTTGCAGTACAGCCAGGTGCCCTCACACTTGATCAGGCCCCCAGCCCCACACCCTGTGCGCGCCTCACCGACAGCACCGCCTCTGAGTGGCCAGGCATGGACGCAGTGCAGCGCGCGACAGGGCGCACACGGAACACAGCCTGTGTGCATGGGAGGGCATGTAAAGATCGGAGTCGCCCAGTGGGAATGCCCTGCAACCCCCGTGTGCTGTTGGGTGGGCCGCGTAGCTGGCAGCTGAGGTCCAAGCGCTGAGCGATCAGTGGGACACACAGGCGTGCAAGCAGAGAACCGGCATAGTGGGCTGCTGCTCACACGCAAGACATGATTAATCTCGCATTGTGATGGTATTCATGTCGCGCTTGAACAGAGGGTTGTGCGGCAGCGTCATCACATGCTGCCACAGCACAGCAGCCCACATGTATTACTATATGCCTCACCGAACACAGCCACCCCCACCCTGTACTGCACCATGTACGGCTCACTGTACCGCACCTGTGGCTGGTACACCACGCGCAGCACCGCCTCCACCGACATGTCCCGTGCCGCGAGGTGGGAGCCCAATGCACCTCCCAGCTCAGCATCCTCGATGTAGAAGCTGCGGCCCAAGAACACCCATCGGATGAAGCTTATGACGGCAAGTGTGTCTTTGAAGTCAACCATCGTGTGTGATCCGAACAATGGGGAGCATGCTGTTGTGAGAGACCATGCAAGGTACATGCACAGAATGGTAGGTGGAGCAGTGCAGCTCCACATGCTGCAGCAGGGCGGCTGCAGCACAACGCAGGCCTCGTCCACATCAGCAGCAGGCAAGGAGAACCATGCGTGTGTGGACAGGTTCGTCACGACGGGCTCGGCAGTGCCAAGGGCGGAAACACAAGCCACACCACGGCTCATCATGCGCAACCACAGGCCTGTGCCTTTTTGCTGCCCATGCTCCGGCTGCACAGGTGTCAATGGCTGCATGAGCATACGGCATAATGCAATGTGGCACAAACCCCAAGCACCTGTATGGTAGCTTCTCCTCATTCTGAAGCAGCCCATTCAGCAGCACCTCAAGCTGCTCTGGTGTCACTGCGGCAGGCACATCAAGCTGGGGGCCTGCGAAGGCAGGCGTTGAGGCAAACCCAGGATTCTGTGAGCTAACGAAGCCATGCAGCATCGCCAGCCTAGCAGTGGCTTTGGGTCGAAGTCAATACCACGCATGCATGCACACCTCCATGTGCTCCATGTTGGCAGCATGGCCAACCCACCTGTGCTTTCCCCAGTGGACGACTGGAACTGGATGATGGCGTTGCCCGCTAGCGCGGCTGCCTCCGCAGCCTTGCGTTCTTTGGCGTTTTTGGGCTTTTCCACGGACTTTGCCGCTTGCTTGCTGACCTCTCCTGCCCCCGTCTTCTGCACCTTGGCAGGGGGAGCGTCCCCCGCCATAGCTTTCGGGATTGAGCTAGTCCGTTCAGCGCGTCTATGACAAAACCCTGGCTGCTGGATGCAACGTCAGCCGCCGTCGGGGTAGTAGAACGTCTAGAGAATATGCAAAAGAACTATCCACTGCTTGATGCCTGCAGGCTATGGAGAAATCGCCATGTATTGCTGGCTGTACTGGATGTTTGATGAGAGGTGTTCAGCATGCCTCCTGAGCGGTTTGACTTGTTTATTGAGGGCAAGCAAATGATGCAATGATACAGGACCTGATCCAACAGATCACCGGTTCAGAGGGTGTTCGTTCTGCATTGCAGCCCTGTCAGCCCAGCACCCTGCTGGCTGCTGTGAAAAAAGCTATGGGGAGCTGTAGTTTGTTTGAGCAAGCAGTGAGGCAACTGACTGCTCGCGGTGTCCAGGTGCTGGGCATCACATGCATGTTGCACAACATGGACCATCACTCACTGCCTGCCAGGCGTGCATGACTCTAGCGTACTTTTACATGCGCTGAGCTGCACCTTCTTGCAGCAAGCGCCAACTCTGAGCACTGTGTGAACGCTGCCTGATCGATCTTGCAGGGGTGTGTTGCAGATGCGGCAGTGGTGGCTGGCGCCAAGGCACGTGCTGCAGCAGCGTTTGAGGCTGGGCAGTACGCTACTGCCCTGCAGCACTACAGTGATGCACTGGCAGCACTGAATGAGCTGGACCCAGACGGGCAGCAGCTACGAGAGCAGGCAGATCGCTGCAGCTGTGAGCAACAGCCAGCAAACAGTCAGACTCTGGACGGTGGTGACGCACGCCGCATTGCAGATGCAGGAGACCGCCCATGTGCAGGCAGTCAGGAGGCTGCACGGCTGCACACCAACCGTGCGTTATGTCTGCTGCGGTTGTCGCCGCCATGCGCAGCAGCTGCAGAAGCTGAGGCCAGTGCAGCAGTGGCAGCAGACCCTACCTCCCATAAGGTGCGCAGGGTTAGGGTCCAGGTGTTACCACCATGCCATGGCTCGTACACCCGGCACGCCGTTGCATCAGAGCAATTTGAACACAATGGACTGAGCAGCATGGTGTGTGCACACACAGGCACGGTACCGACGTGCATGTGCGCGGCGGCTGCTAGGAAACGTGGCTGGTGCACGTGACGACTGTGAGGCTGCCCTGAAGCTGCTGTCGCAGCAGGCACCTGAACCTGCAGCAGCTGCAGCTGCTACTGCAGCAGCCAATGTGCGGCAGGTCCAGGGTCTGCTGAAGCAGCTGGGGATGTCGCAGCCATCACACAACGCGGCTCTGCAGCAGGAGGTGTCGCCAGGTGCAACATCACTGTTGCCACACCAGGTGCAAGGCCACGCGGACCTCCAGCTATCAAGGAGTAGCCCAGCTGCTCCAGGCGGTCAGACGGACAGTGCTGTGCATGCTGCCGTGTCCAGCTGCTCAGCAGGGCTGCTGAGGATGGAAGCCAACGACCAGGTGGGCAGGCACTTGGTGGCAGCACAGCCCATTGCAGCTGGGACAGACGTACTTGCGGAAACACCACTTGCATGGGTGCTTCACAAGGCTGCACGCCGCACACACTGCCACGTGTGCGGCGCTCCTGTAGCTGCTGCAGGCGGCAGGGCTTCTCAGCAAGCAGATGCGAGGCGACCTGCGTACGGCACAAGTGCACAAGCTGCAGAAGAAACAGCCCTCAAAACCTACACGGAACAGCCGGCACTGCCAGTGTATTGCCGGGCCTGCCCAATGGCAGTGTACTGCAGTGCCGCATGCCGGTTAAACGATGACTTTCACACTCCTCACGGGGCGGAGTGTGGCCTGCCTTGGACGCACCTGCTGCCTGAAGAGGCGGTACTAGCAGTACGGCTGGCGTTGCTTGAACAGGGCAGTGTGGTGTGCACAGGTTCATCCCGTGCATCACACAATCATCCGCAGCTGAAGCATGTCAAAGCCATTCAAGCACAACAGTCACAGGCATCGGCTGAAGCATCCGAGCCAACGCAAATGCACCTGCTGTGGGGTCTGGAGGGGCACGAAGGCAAGCATGCACCACAAACCCAGCTGGCATGGTGCGTCACGGCATGCCTTGCTGCTGCAGCATACAACAAAGCTGCTGCAAAGGCAATGGCTCATCCCTCTGGCCAGCAGCCCACACCAGTCACAGAGCTGGCAGTCATGAGGTGGTTAGCGCAACTAGCAGTGAATGGCATCGCCATCAGACACCTGGCAACGTGGCAGCGTCACAGCCAGCGCTTGGGCATTGGGCTGTATCCTGTGGCAGCACTGCTCAATCACAGCTGTGATCCGAACATCACATTGAGGTTCAAAGGCAGGCATCTTCTTGCACGCGCAGCCAGGGCAGTGCCGGAAGGTGCAGCAACTCTCATCTCTTATGGGCCGCAGGTTGGGGAGTCGGATACGCGCACACGGCTGCAACAGCTCCAGAGTCAGTACCAGTTTGTGTGCAACTGCGGTGCATGCACCGCAGCAGCTGCACCCTACCTCACGGCAGAGGCACATCGGTGCGCGCTGGTGTGCCCGTGTGCAGGCAGGGAGTGCCCAGGTGGCGTGGCTGTAGGTGGGGATGGGCAAGAGGGTGGTGCGGAGATGCAGCAGCTGCGCGCACTGTGCAGCGTGGATGACAGGCAAGGGGTTGAGGAGGAACACGGCACAACAGGCCAAAGTGGCCCTGTCCCACCACCCGCCGCACATGGCAGCTTTGTTAAGCAGCCGCTGGCCTGTGACGTGTGTGGTACGTGTCTGAGACCTGAGGATCGTGCAATTGTGGTGTCAGACCTTCAGGAGGCTGCCGTTGCGTGTGATGCAGCTGCTGCAGTGCTCACAGGAGCGGAGGGGGATGCACAAGGCAGGGTGGGGTTCGGCCGCAACAGAGTGCAGACGCGTGATCATCAAGCACTAGCGGCATCACCAGCTGCGCCATGGGCAGCGTACAAGCGTGCAGCAGTACTGTACAGCAGTGCAGCCAGGCTGTACACACACCACTTGCACCCGGCCAACCTGCTGCGGGGCCGAGCCGCACATTGCGCAGCACGCGCTGCCTACAATGCTGTTCGGGCCATCATGCAGGAGCATGTTGAGGAGCAGCAGCAGCATGGTGTGTCATTGGCAGCTAACAATGCGCATGATACATTAGGTCCAGGGCTGAGGTCAGGAGCAGGGCTTGCGTGTGCCGTGCAACTACCGTGCAGTCGAGCTACACACATGCCTGCCATTACACTGGACCTAGCTCTTATGGCAGTACAGAGGCTGCAGGAGAGCATCACGTGCCTGGTGCTGCAGTACCCACCAGATGCCCCACAGCTGGCGTATGAACAGTTGGGCCTGGCACGTGCATTACATCAGGCTGTTGGCGTTGCCAGGGGCATGGGCGTACATGGTGCTCACGTCCTTCAAATTGCACGACGCGGGGAGCTGCAACATGGCCAGAGCCAACAAGGGGTTGGAGCGCCGAATGCAGAAGGTGCAGACAAAGCAACAGAGGCAATGCTAGCTGAAGCAGCTGCTCTGAAGGAGAGAGCTATGCATGTGCTGCACCTGCACTACGGATCGGATGCCCCAACAGCTGCTGCACAGGGCCTGGCAGGCTGGTAGCACACAGCAAGTGTAAAGTGAACTTGATGCTGCAGGGTTTGGTGGCAATGGTTGGCTTCAATCGACATTGATGAGCACATTGTTGTCCACTCCACCACAAAATGTAACCTGTCTCAGGGTTTGCTGGCCTTGTGTCATAGCATGTGTCACAGCATGCCATCCTATACTCGCTGCTTGCACACCCAGCTGCACGTCTACCGCTCACCCCTTGTGAGGCATGTATCACAGCCGCACGCTTGCTGAGCATCTAACTGCGCGTCACCTACACTCCAGCCCAAGCAACAGCGGCAAAAAATGGTGCCACTGGGTCTTCGTGAAAAGAACACGCTGCGTGCTCCAACCTCCGCTGGGGTGGTGCAACATAATAACAGAAGCTGGCGGCCATCACGCTGTAGCCATGCTGCCTCCGCCCTCTCTTCATGCTAGTGAGACCTTGCCGCCAGCTGCATGCGCGATGCAAATCGAGCGCATGAACGCATGCAACTCATGTGCACCACAGCATGTCAATGACACGCTGTGGCTCGCGTGTGTGCAGCCGCAGGCAAGCCTTCCAACTCCATGCATCAGCATCAATGCACCTGTCTGCAGCACAGCGCTCGCCCATGCACTGAATGACACGCCAGGCATGCATGGCCAGCACAACTGCAGTACCTGCTTCTATCAATTTCTTGAAGTTCTCAGCGTCTGCCTTGGCCAGACCACCCTTGATAACCACAGGTGCCTTCTCCACCTGTTGAGTGTTCCACGCAACATGGCACATGCATGGCCCACGTGTATGGATGCCGGCCCAAGCAACCATGCGACCAAGGCACAGCACCACCAGGGATTCCAGGTGGGCGGTCCCAATGCAACACTGCAGCATACGCAGCAGCGCGATTCACCAGGGATGTGCGAGTGATTACATGTGAGCAAAGGACCCCGCTGGAAGAAGCACAGCGTTCTCCACGTTAAACACGTGTACAGTCAGTTGTAACGCATGCAGCGGCATGTATGCCCCACGCACCAGCTCCTTGGCCTCCTTCAGGCCCAGGCTTGTCATAGCACGAATTTCCTTGATGACCTTGATCTTCCCATCAGCTGTGAAGCTTTCCAGCTTGAGCTCAAACTCGGTCTGTAGGTGGTGCAGGGGCGCAGCCTCTCACAACTGCTGAGAGTGGTTAAGAAAAAGGCACAGGCAGCAGCAGCACACCACTAGTAGCAAGGCATCCAGATCAGTTATCAGGAATTGATCCTGAAGCCCAGCATGGTGTGAAGGACCGCACCATGCACGTCGTGCAGCATGCATGCATGGCCCACCTTCTCCTTCTTTTCCGCTGGCTTGGCTGCTTCCCCGCCTGCAGGCGCTCCAGGCGCTGCTGCGGGCGCTGCTGCTGGCATAGCTGCCATAGGCATGGCCATCGGCATCGCGCCATATGCTGGCTTGCTAATGTTGAGCTTTTTTCGCAGGATTTCCGTGAGCCACGAACTCTCAAGCACTGTCAACGCCAAGATTTCGTCCGCTAGTTTCTGCACCTTCGCGTTCCCGATGGCAGCTGGCTCTGACGCTGGCGCGTCACTTGCAAAGCCACGATGGTTGCTCCAGAACGCACTTGATGTAGAGGGGACAGGTTGCGACGTACAAGGATCCGACAGCCATCGGGTGGATCCTGCTGCTAGGGTGCCATCACAGATCGAAGCAGCATGCGAGCTACCTAAGCATGCCGCACGCATGAGGCTTACACGCAACATTTTCGCAGTTTGCCCCGCTGATCTTTGGCGCATTGCAAGTCACGGTACCCACACACATCATACAAGTATGCTGATACATTGACTATCGTGCTTAAGCAACCTTACGGATTGTCAACATGTCTGGGAGCGTGCGGGCGTTGAAGCGATGGCTGGTGCTAGTGGCGCTTCTACGCCTGTTGTCAGGTATTTCGGTATGGAAAGGACTGCCAAGCTGGGAGCATTTCACATCCTTACCTATGCTTTGCCTTGCAGTCGGCATCGGGATATTCAGGCCCCAGGAGTTCAAGACTCAGCTGTTTGATTTGCAACCAGAGTTGGGTAAGCAGCTGGTGATGGCCAAACACCACCAACCACTGCTAAGACTGTGTTGTGTGGTCTTGAGGCGCTGTGTGCAGACTGTGCGCTAATGTCATGCACCATGATCATGCAGACATGCAAGCTGTGCAGCTGACACACTGTGCCCAGAGCGCACGCCTTGGGCACGTACTTGACAACTGCATCCCAAAACTTGACACTTTTCCGCTGATGGCCCATCACGTGTAGTGACACCCATGCTTGGGCGGCTGTTTGCCGCGTGGACGTCCGTGACCTGCGTGCTGTGCCTGGTGTGCGCGCGTGATCCCACGAACCGTGCCGTCTACAGTGAGTGCAAGTTCAACTGGGCAGTGACCTTGGGAAATCATGAGGGGAATCTTTTTGATTGATTGGTTTGTGATGATACTGTATCACTCCAGCAACTGCACCAAATTAATGATAGTTCTGCACGTTCCTGCTGCCATGTTGCTTGCAACGTTCTCATGCTGATGGCACAGACCTCCCTGCACCACCTCTTTGCAGCTGCCACACTTGGCTCTTTCCTCATTGCACTGGCCTTCTTCATCCCTGAGGTCGTGGTGTACCACACAGTCAGCCCAAAAAAGGCAGCTTCACCGCTGATTGTTGCAAGTGAGTTACTCGGATCCACGGTTACAACGGCAAAGACTGCTGTGAGGCCTGATGGCCACCAGTCACATGGGATCCTTGTTCATGTTATATTGGGTTTGGTGCGTGACTGATGCGCATTGAAGGGGCGTGATGCACATGAGCACATGTATGTACCTTCAGGTTTACCCCGAGCACACACCAGTACATATGCATGTGCATGGTCTTGCAGGCGTCTCCACGCTCTGGATGGGAATGGGCTTCAACTATTACACACGGGATGTCGTGAAGGCCAAGTCCAGCTGAGGCACTGCTGCCATCAGCACTGCACAGCCAGTGTGTGCACCTTGAATACACCTGACCATAATGGAGCCCTGCTGCCATAGGTAACAGCAGTTGGTCATCCATCAGCACATGGGGACAATTACACTCAGCATGCCATGCCTTGAAAAACATGCATATGGGCATTCCTGGTCTTGAGCGCGCAGCGCCACAGGCCGAGAGGTAGCTTGTAGGTGAAGCAAAGGCCGTTGAGGGCTGCAAAAGGAAGATACCGCTGGCTTAAGCAGTGCTGTGTGTACAGGTGATTGTGAGGGATGATGTACAGTAGCAGATACTCCATTGCCATAGTGTGTCAGGGGCCTTGAGAGAAATGCTTGCGCCCATCCTGTTGCAGCCGGTGGCTGCTCCAGCTGGGACATGACCATCTGCTCTTGATAGGGCTTTTCATGGCGGCAGATGGTTTGCACTCGGACAACAATTGAAGCCGCTGCTGGTGAGGTAGTGCAGGCTCAGAACAAGAGGCTGTGATGTGTGATGGGGTTTGGGTTGATGAACAGTGAGGCTGTTTGATAACAGGCCCACCTTCCGATTTCTTATCTTGAGGTTCTGCACGATGGGGCATGTCACCGACCGTTGGAACTGGAGGCCAGAGCTCAAAAGAGCAAGCAGAGCAGACATGCCTGAGTGTAATGTAATGAAATGCAATGCAAGAGACGCCACATGCACATGCAAGCATTATTGAACCCATCAGCCCCTGACTGAGGCAACATCTCCTCATGATGGTCATCGTGGTCAACCTTCATGTTCCACCACACATCACCCATCGCTGAGTCTCCAGGAACTAGCATCGATCTGAAGCCCCGCTGTAACGATACATAAAGCAAGAAATCCGGTTGTGCTGGCGCAAACTTCTGCTTTGCTGACCACAGCAGTACTACCGGGTGTCCTTCACATATCATCATGCTGTTGGTGAAGGTGCGCCCTTGTGGGCGAAATTCTGACATTTGAAGAGCTCCAGAATCCACTGATGTGATGCTTGAAATTGTTGCAGAACCCCTCATGCAGCGGTAGGCTTCCTGGTGGACGGGTTGGCGCATCTGGGTTGCGTCCTCTTGCGCCCATGCGACCCACCACCCTACCACGGGCAGTGCAGCAGGACGAAACACCACAAGCGCAGCAGCCAAAGACAGTCGAAGATTCAGAGGTGGTGGTCCCGAAAGATGTCAAGCTCACGACGTGGTGAGAGCATTGGCACCATGCATGTGACCTCACATGGATCCATGCAAGCCTTGCTTGCACAGGTGCCGTCATTTCTCCCCCAGCGCACCCACAACACAGCGCACGTGCGTTGATATTCTCTGCAAATGCATGGGTTTGACGGATGCCATGGCAGTGCGGGCAGCAATCACAGCATCCATCTATGCATGTACGCTGTGGCCACTTCCTCATCATGGATTTCAAGGGAGAGGGCTAATGGTGAAATTCGCAGTTCCAACATGCATGCATGAATATCAAGAGCGAAACTCGTGCTTCCGTCAAGTAAACCCAGTATCTCTAGCATTGCCATGACACGTGCGGAAAGCTGACTGGCTACAAGCGCATTATGCCAGCCTGCGGCTGCCCTGCTCCACATGCAGGGAGTACGGCAAGACCAAGGACCCTGGGCTGGGCCCGTTCTACATGGCCTCCATGTTCCTGGTGCCCTTCCTTCTCATCCTCATCCCCTTCCTGCCTGGAGGTGCACCCAAGTGATGTGATCAATGAGTGATGCGGCGAAGGCAGTTGAGACTGCAGCAGGGCCAGCACGGGCTGGCAGCCAGCAGGATCACAGCACAATAAGTACGTTGTACGGCAAGTGATGAGTGAGCAATGAGCGTCATGCAGGATGCCACCAGTTGAACGTGCAGGCGCATGAGGGTTGTTCGTCATGGGGTGCTAGGTCATGAAGATTTGGCTTTCCATTTTTTTCTGAGTGGTGGGAGTGGGATGGGCCGGTCCGAGGCTGCAACATTCAAATGGTTGTTCAATGCCATTCACATCGAAGGCTGGTGTTCACAGCAGACAAGAGGCGGTGCAACAAGATGTTACAGCGGGTTTTCCCAATCAACGATCTGACTCTCAAACCATTCCCACAAGGCAACATGACGCGCATGCTCCAACATGGCTGTCCAGTGGCCAGATCTACCAAGTCAGTTTCGTGCGGATGATCCATGCTGCAGGCCATACTTGTGCACGCATCTGCAGCAAGGTGCTCCTCTCATCTTGCCTTGCTCGTGCCGGGCGCTGCAGCGTGCAAGGACATGGCATGCAAAAGAACACAGCAGCCAGCTCCCTGCCCCCTGCCCCGCATTGCAATAACAGTTGTCATTGCAGACCATCCAGCCTGTAACTCCGCCCGAGATCCAACAAAAAAGACCGCATGCCCCAACAGCATCAAGGTCAGTGGAAAAAGCTTACCAAACATCCATTCTGGGATGTCCAAGAACGGCAGCACATCCACGGCAAGACCTTTGGCGCAGTCGATTGTTTGCAGGTGTTGCGCCTTGTGGCACAACACGCCCGCACAGGTCCTTATCTGGTATTTGTTGAGTTGTAGTATGTACGGTGTGCAGCTGGAAGCCTGCATCTTGCATCACACGTGCCGCACTGTGCAGTACTGGCATCGCTTTCCATGGCCGTGCTGCAACTGTGATGTAGCCCCTTATGCTGCTCTGTCGGCCCCATTCACCCTTGTGCCGAAGCCCATTCTGATTGGTTCCAAGGGCCATGAAGGAACCCTTTGTACTGCCAGGTGGCTTCAGTACAGGCGCACACTGTACTGCTTTGGCCCGCCCGTGATGCGCAGCGCCTGGTCCAGCAGGCGGGCGTTGAGCTGGCGCTCAGCATCGCTCATGCCCACATCATCCATCACAGCAGCAGCCTCGCGTGTCTGAAGGAGTGGGCAACAAGGAATGGAATTACAAATAGAGTCGCAGCTCTGTTCAGCACAGCCCACGACGGAAGGACGTGGCATGAACATTACAGTGTCAGGGTGCCAGCAATGACATCACGATATGAAGAAGGAAGGGGGAGTGGCAATGTGCCAAAAACTGCCAATGCACACACACATAAGCACGGAACAGCATGCACACCCACTGCCATCTGGCCGCGCAGGAAGTCTTTGTGAGCAACAGCGCGTGCGCGGATGCCAGCTAGCTTCCGCGCCTCCGCCTCTGCTTCTGCGGCCGCGCGCGCGTCTGCGTCTGCACGTTCTGCCTCCACTGCGGCGCGACGAGCCTCCGCCTCGCCCGCCTTGCGCGCCAGCACACGCTGCAGGCACCGAGCGTTGAGCGCGCAGGACTGTTGGACATGCGACCGGCTGGACACATCACTTTCATCACACTCTGCTGCGTACCCTGCGGGCTGTATCACCTATATGCAACGCAGCACCCCCTGCAGGTGCACCACAAGTCCTGGTGAAGCTGCATCGCATGAGCCGCGTGCACCCACCTCGCGCTCCTTCTGCAGCTCCGCCTTCTGTGCTGCGCGCTTGGCTGCCTCGCGGGCCTCCTTCGCCTGGGCCTCCGCCTGCTTCTGGGCCTGATGTGGTGCAGCATGCAGTCAAGGCGATAGCCCAGGTTCAATGACGGGCCAAAGGTTTTACAGTCCACGTGTGTGTGGGGGGGGAGGGGTGGGGAAGCGGGGAATAGAACATTCATTCCAGACTCCAGAGGTCACAGCTGGCTTCCATCCATGGCGCACCTCAAACTGTGCAATGAGCCGCTGCTCCCGCTCCAGCCGCTCCCTGTTCTCCTCCACCACCTTTTGCCCTGCTTTGTTGGCACGCGCCGCGACCATGGCATGGAACGTCTTGACACGTTCCTCGCGCTCCCTGTGGGTGCAACATGGTACAGTGCAATGCAGCGAGGTGTGATGCGGTGGAGGACAGCTGCTCAGTACAGTAGTTTGCAAGTTCGCAGCATGGCAGTTTGCAATGTGGCACTGTGTGCTTTATTATAAGAGTGCAGCAAGCTAGAGGCATGCTTCAGTATTGACCTCAGCTCTGGACTGGACAGGACGTGCAGTAAGTCACAACAGGCTCCAGAACACCTAGCCATATCATGGTCACTACCTCATCGCGCACCACCACCCACCGCTCCTGCTTCTCCAGCGTGGCGATCGTCTGAGCCATCAGCGCCTCATCCGCCGCCTTTTCTGCCTCACGGGCTGCACGCCGTGCCGCGATGCGCTCCTCGTTGTCCTTGGCTGTCTTGAGCCACTGTGCGCGTGCGGCCTCCATCTTGGCCGCAGCTGCCGCCTTGTCGGCCTCAAGGGCTGCACGCGCAGCCTCCAGCTCAGCCTCCTCCTCACGCCGCTTCGCGTCAGCGGCAGCAGCACGCTGTGTGCGTGCCTCGCGCAGCTGCAGTAGCCACAGCAGGGCAAGCTAAGTTAGCACATATGAATGACCCCGTGCGCTGCAGGGCTGCACCCAGGTGTGAGCATGGAGATGATGCTGTTGTATGTGGATAGGCCATCATTCCCCTGCCATGCGCTTGCATGTGTGCCCTATTTGCATGGCATGCATGCTCTGCTTGGCGCCCAATTCCGTTCCGTGCTGGCTGCCGCATGTCAGCACGCAAGCACATGCACGCGTGACAGGTGTACGGGTATGAAAAAAACGTATACAAAGACAAATTGCCCTACCCTCACACGCACCATGGCCTCCCGCTCTTTCCGCATCGCCACATTGTGTGCGCGTGACGCGGCTGCCCGCGCCTCCTCCTCGCGCTTGTGACGCTCCACCTCGCTGATGACCACCTGCCGGTCAAACTCGCGCGCCTGCTGCTCTGCCACCTTTTGGGCTTCATGCATCTGCACCTGGGCATCCAGTGCCGCGCGCTGCTTGGCCTGGGCTGCCGCAAGGGCTGCTGCGCGTGCTTCCTTCTCACGCAGGTACATGTCCACTTCTAGCGTGTCCAGCAACGCCCATTCGCTGCCCTCGATGCCCTTCCGCCGCGTCGTGGCCATCTGGCACGTGTGCTGCTGCTCCGGCTTGGGGCGGAACACTGACCGGAACTCTGGCTCACCTCCGAGCAGCGCTGACCCTGGCAGCCCATATGCACCCATACTTGCACCACCCCCCGCGCTCATGTGTCGCCGCCCTGCACGTGGTCCACTGCGGGCTGCCCCTGCTGTGCGGCCTGAAATGTTTCCGGATGCACTGCGAGTGCGTGCTGCTTCCAAACGGTCGGGGGCTGGGCCAAAGTACTCAGGTGCCATGGTCGCATGCGTGTCCTGCATCGTCTCACGGAATTGCGAGGGCGTGCGTGGCCCTGCTGGGCCCTGCACAGGAAGGTGCACATGCATGCGAGTGAAAGATTGTATGCGGATACTGGCGCTGGCATGCACTTGAGAAATGGCATGCCATAGTGTGGTGCATTGGGCATGCAAGCTATGTTTGTGCTCCTGCCCACCATCTTGGACGACTCTCGAGCCAAAATCTCCAACAGCTTCTGCTCCTTTGTCATCCTCGCTTTGCAGCGCACAGAAGAGGAGCTGATGCGCAAACAAGCCCCGAGCTTTGATCGCGCTGAACCGGATTATGGGGATTTCCAAGGATAATCGAAGGCTGGAGTCTCTCGCCGGCTTACGATGAATGCAAGGCACACATTAGGCCGCGGTCCTGCAGCCAGACAGCGTTGAAACCACTGTTGTAAAGCAAGTCTTTCAATAGAGGACAGCTAGAAAGCAGTATCTGGTTGCGCAACAATCAACGAGTGAACCAATGGCGTGGGAAGCTAGTAGAAGCGACAAATAGCATCCAACCTACTTTATATGCCCCAAAGACAAGCCCTGATATCCTGGTGTCGATATAAGTGTGCGTTGTGTGTGCAGCAGCAGAACAAAAGAACAGTGGCAGTGCTGCTGTTAAACGTCTTGCGCCGTAGCTTGGGTCCCCACAACAAGTTGTGGGCTTGAGTGGGGATGTGGGATGTAGTGCTTCCTGAAACATGAATCATACTGGCAGGTTGTAATCCTGCGGAAACGCAACCAGAAATGTACGCAGCATCAGGGCGCTGCCACCTGCGGGGATGCAGGGTGCCTGTTGGCCAGCCTTTCCTGCCCCACCGACCGGTTCGCTGCTTACGAGTCCAAGTATGTGATCCAATCATCGCTAATAGTGACGATCTGTAGGACATGTTCTGATGTACATTCACGATACACTTGCAGGCAAAGGGCAATAAGGCAGGGAAATCAGTCGTTCCTGCCACGAAACAAGCGACTGTCACCAAGCAAAAGGTCGGGCAGAAGGACAAATCAGCTCAGCCTCAGAGCGAGGAGACGTTTGCCACGGCATCAGCACGTATAGCAGCTGAAATTGTGGCGAGCCCCTTGTTTTACGTCGTAGCCGGTGCGTGGCACCGGGCATTGACAGATGGGCGTTGTGCCATGACTGTGGTGTACATGCATGATGCGTGGTCACCATGTAGCGCAAACACACATTAAGCGGCCGCTCTTCGACAACAACCAGCATACAGGCGTGCATTCCGGCACTCAATCACTCCCCTGCTCTTCATAGCGTTGCGTGCTGCACAGGTGCTGTCGCCATTTGGCTTGTCAGCGCGACAGGCGAGGGCAGCGCTACCATCCTCATTGCTGCTGCACTGCCCATCACCGCGTTGACCGCCCTGTCCAAGTCAAGCCTGGGCCAGCAGGTAGGGCGTGACATGCTGCGCTGTGATGCAGGGTAACACCAGTAGAGAAGTTGCATCACACACCAGCTGCAGTGTGCCGCTCTCATATCACGCTCTTGCTTCATGTATACTCCCAGTTGCCAGCATTCCAGACTCAATACGTCTGAAGCGGACATTTGCCGCAGATTAACTTGTGTGCTGTGACTGACAGCCACAGAGTTGTTGGCCGAAGTCACCGCCTGCTCACCATTCACGTTACAGGTGGCTGACCAGCTAGCTGCCCGGCTGCCAGAGCTGGAAGCTGAAGCCAAGAAACTGCGCGCAGCGCATGCCGAGGCACGCGCCCGAAGCCCCTGGTGCGCACACACCAGCTCATACATCTCGCCACAGGCACTGTGCAGGCAGCAGCCACTCAGCTGTGCAGACACCCAGCAGCAGAACTCTCATGTGGTCCTGACTGCATGATTTACACCAAGCCTGCAGCCTGCCTTGCATCCCCTGCTGCGTTCACACCACCCACCACTTCCCTGTGGCTCTGTGAGGGCTTGTGGCGGCTGACCCATTGGTGTGCCCACACGAAACTCAGGCCACTCCACCCACACACTGCATCCTAACCATCACACACCACAGACCAGACCACACACCACGCCCATGCATGCAGGTATGGTGAGGGCCGCGTGAGGCTGCCTGGCCCCCTGGGCTCTGCGCCCCACCTGCCAGGTGCTGTAGCAGGTGATGCAGGCTTTGACCCCCTGGGGCTGGGTGTGGAGCCTGACAAGTTCAACAGGTGAGCGGGCTGCGCAGCTGCCCGCTTGCTTCTTGAGGTTCAGCACGTGGCATTGTGCTTGTGCCACGGTGGCGACCGGCCAGCTGGGTATGGTATTTATGCACCTGCCTGTGTGCATTGTGCGGGCTGAGCGCATTGCATGGCTCATCATTGTGATGCGCACAACTGCTGGTTGGGGCCTTGTGCCACCTTCACAAAGAGGCTGCACAATGTGGTCAACGCAGATACTACGAGGCAGAGCTGTTGCATGCGCGCTGGGCGATGCTGGGCGCAATCGGCTGCTTGGTGCCTGAGGTGCGCTGTGTGGAGATGTGCGCCATGGCAGTGGTTGCACTCCCCTCTCCATCCCACCCCCCACCCACCCANNTAAGAGACAGCCCACCCACCCACACACACGTTTTGTCGGCCTCCATGTGAGCCTCACCCTCCTCCTTCTCACATTCCGCCTCATCTGCCTGCAGCGCGAATGCTTGGGTCTAAAGCCCCATATTGTCTGCTGCCTGCTTTGGGCTGAACGAACCCAGCAGCTGGTACATATAACAGTGTCAGTATGTCACCAAGCCCTGCACAGGCCTGCTTGTATTATAAAGCTAGGCCCCTGCATTCATACACTGCAGGTCCTTGCCATGCGTGGTGTGGAGCTGGGGGAGCCAGTGTGGTGGAAGGTGGGCGCAGCTAAGCTGGATGGTGACCTCACCTTCAACTGGTGCGCACATCGCACTCCAAGATGGTTAAGGGTTAAGGGTTTAGGGTTTAGGGGTTCGTGCCCTGTCACCCAGCACTCAAACCTGGTCGGTGCAGCGCCAGGCGTTCGCCAGGCTGCGAGGTTCACTTGCACATGGCCTGCGTGCACAACGGTATCAAACATGTGCAGGGGCGGCATTGAGGGCTTCCGTATTGCCGGCAAGCAAGGCATCGGGATCATTGCAGCTTGCCAGGTGGTTCTAATGGGTGCGTGGCAGCCTGCTCTCTGGCTCCTCCTACGCACTCCATGCTGTGCAGTGCTGCATGCGGAATTGCGGATGTGCCATGTTCTTAATCAAAGACCACGCCGGACCTGTGACTATGGTGCTCCTGTTGAAGTGTGGCCACACGGCGGTGATCCTGCTGCTGCAGAGCAGGTAAGAAAGTAACTGCTGCTGTCTGTTTGCCTTACCCTGGAATCGCAGGCGGCCCGGAGTATGCACGATATGTGGGCATCAAGAGCCTGGAGCCAGTGGGGGTGTTCCTGCCTGGCGAGATCAACTATCCAGGTGGTAGGTTCCGGTCAAGGGTCTGTTGTGTGATACTGCAGCAGTGCAGGCCAGGAGGCTTTGAGGCTGGTGTCAGCATGGCTTGGCATATGTGCCAACTTCATTGTGCAGAATCTCCAATCATCTTCAGGCCCTGTGCTCGGATTGCGCTGTTGTTTCTGGTTTCTGTTCGTGGATTTGGCATTGACAATGCCAACGCTGGTAACTTGTTTGTCTTTGTCAAAGCAACCACGGCATGCACCCCAGCGTTACAGCCCATACAGTGTGCACTTACATCATGACGATAATCACATGATACAACACGGCGTTTCACATGACGATAATCACATGCAGGGGCACCATTTGACCCACTGAACTACTCATCAAATGCAGATGAGTTTGTCGAGCAGGTGAGCCCTCCTTTACACATGGCATCACTCAGCACCCAGCACGGCATGGCATTGCCCTATACTTGGTTCAGCGCCTCTTGCCAAAGACGTCCATCAAGTCGCACAATATTTGTTTTTGTTGTGATGGTAGGTTGGCTCAAGATGCTAATGCGCCTTGTCCAACCAGGCCAACCATGAAACTTCATGGCTGGGGGCTATGGTTGCCTATGGTTTGAATCCATGGTCGGCTCGACCATGCATAGCATCTCTTACAGCAGTAACGTCCAGCTCCTGCTGTTCTGCTGCTATACTGCTGGTTCTGTACTGATCCTCCCACGGCTATTATTGCCAGGTCCAGCAGCTGTTGAAGCCACTTGACTGTAGCATGTGACCTGCTGAGCACAAGTTCAGTCCACAACCATGCGAAGTCAAGTTCAGTTCACAAGTCAAGAAACGTACAAAACCACATCAGCAGCTGGTTGGCAGGCAGTCCCTCATATGCTTCCTGAGCCCCAATGCCAGCTACCGCCTGTAGCCTGCACACGTAACACCGGAGTGGGCTCAGGGCGCACTGAGGCACACCCACACTTCGGCTGGAACTGTGCACGCAGAGCGTGAAGGAGATCAAGAATGGACGATTGGCCATGCTGGCTATGCTGGGCTTCTTTGTGCAGGTGCGTGCTGTTCTTTTACCTGGTTGTTGATGAGCAGCTGCGTGTGTTGTTCGTACATTTGGCGACAGGTCGCATCTTGCTGTTTGAGCAATGATGGGAGATGGGGCATGTGGATTGATCATGGTCACATGTGATGTGTCCCTGTGTGCCACTTGCATTCACATGTGTGCAGGCAGCAGTAACAAGGCAGGGGCCAGTGCAAAATTTGCTGGACTTTCTGGCTGATCCTGGCCACAACAACCTGTTCTCATTCATTGCACATGGCAGCGCAGCATAAATGGCTGATCCCTTTATTTCCAGCTTGCAGGAGTAATGAGTAGTGCTTGCGGCCCGTGCCCCTCGGACTCTGCATTTGTGTGTTACCATAGCATCATTACCATAGCATCAGCTGCAGCTTAGGACCGACTTGTCCCTGTGGATGCAGCAGAGAGGTGACCATGACCGGAGGGTTCATGGCTGTTGCAGCTTGAAGCTTTGTGTGTTGACGGGGCGGGCTGTCGAGTGAGTTGAAGAGGCATGCTGTGGCGGTGTGCCATGACAACGTCACTAATGAGCGACAGAGTTTGTGTGTGTTGTGAAAGGGTGCATGGAGGTGTGGTGTCAATACAGAATCAACACAGATGCTGATGAAGGAACCGTGGTGTGCTGCCTTGTGCCGTACTGCAGCATATGAGCGCTTGTAGACATTGATCATTGCCAATGCTCAGCCGTTGGGCACCCGCTGTGTGCACCTTCTGGAACAAGCTGCATCCCCATGGTCCTTGCAATGCCTGGAGCTGGCATTTTGCCTTTGTCACATATCACATGCCCGAGCCTGCATGCTCAGCTGCATGCCACATCAATTTGCATTTCAAGATTTTCAACACAGCACCACAATACAGCACCATTGCAGCTTTTGTCACGCTGTATGAAGCTTTTCGATTAACAGGGCGGTAACTAGCCGCCCACAGGCTACAAGACAGTGACGCTTGCTTGCTGCCTGCGCCCGAGACTCTGCTAGTCACGGGACTTCACCAGCGCGAGTTGAGCTTTACAGCATTACTCGTAGAGCGAATCGAAAAGCTGCCTTCGGCAGTAGTGTCCATGCAAAAGAACCATTCAACTACCAACCGTCATGCTTGCATACAACCCACCAGCATGCTTGCATAGCCCTGCTACACAGAATCAGCATGCTACACTATGTGTTGTGACACTTTATCGTACAGTTTCCAAGTGTTTGCGACATGTTATCGATGAGGTACAGCAGGCTGATTCATTCAAAGTTCTGCAGACTGGTGTTTCCCACACGCACAGCGGCACCTACCTGCGTTGTGCTGGACGGACTCCAAGACATACAGCGGGTCATCCTGACTGTCCTCCCATGCTTCTGGTGGCCAATCTCACCATTCAAGGGACACTGTTGCGGTGTTTTGCTGGACTGATGATGAACCATGCCGAAACTTTTCATTAGGCTGGCAGCATCAGTACCTACCAGCAGGCTATAGGGTACGCCCTGCATGTTGCATGGATGGCAGCATTGGCCCTTGGTCAACAACGAACAGGTCGCGAATAAGCAAGCGCTCTGCAGCATGCTCGTCTCGATCTCCGCCCTGTCAGCGGCAGCATGGGAGCGCGGTTTGCCTGTAGTGAAGCTCGGTGCACATTCCATGACGCACTTGCCAGTTGCCGCATTAAGCCTGATGTCAGTGGGTAGGAGGGAGCCTGCCAAGAAGGCCGCTGCAGTAATGCACGCGGGTGAAGTTGATGTTGCAAATAAAGCTTCCACGCACTGCATTTCAAACACATGTTTTGCATGCTGACCAGCGCTGCTGTGCGAAAATGCGCACCCTCCCCAACCATGGTATGAAGTGCGCACAAAGTGCGTCGTCGAACGCTCGCAAACATTAGAGCATGTAAAGCTTGATGGCAAGCTCACTTCAAGGCAATTTTTGTCGTGTGCGGTGTGCCACCTCGTGGACAGAAACTGTGCCCAATGGCACCCAATCGCATCCGCATTCTGCCGACGCACTTTGAGCCTCGCGCACACCCTATGGGCCGTTTGAGCAGCACGCCCAGGTGGTGCACTTTTGACAGGGGAAGTGTGGACTCGGGCCCAGCCCTCTTCATCCCACAGCCAAAGCATGCTAGAGGCATTTTACGCATCTAAATGGCCACAACAATAAGAGGCTCGCTCCATCAAACTGTGCGCACTCGATACTTTGCTTGAAGCCTTCAGCCTTCATACACCGCAAAGTATAGGATTAAGGAGCAAACTCTCAGTGCCCCTCATCCGTCGCCGGTAGCCGGTTAGCCTCCAGGTGCCCCAGGGAATTGAGCCCACTCCCACGCGGAACCTGTGTCAACAGCAGGTGCGTGGATGGGGCCTAACGATGTGCCGTCGTTTGGAGCCGGGTACGTGGCTAGGGGGCATCAGGACCACGCACAGGTGCTCAGCGCTTGTCACGGGGCCTTGCGCCCCGTAGCTGCTCCAGGGTAGACATGGCAGGTTCGACGGGGGGCTGATGTGGAAGGGGTGCCGGGTTCAACTCCAGCCAGCGGGCCCAGCAGACGTCGGGGCTCCGGCTTGTTGTACGACCTGCCTTGCGCGTGCTGAAATCCAGTGCGATGGTTTCAGCGCTCGGCCACGGAGTCGCTTCACACGGGCTGTACGGCGCCCATGTCTGAGGTTCCTGTGTGCTGCCATGTCAGTTGACACTTCTGCTGTGCCTTGCAGGTGGCTATGCAGCAACCGCAGCCCCTCATGCAGCAGGGCCCTGCAGCCTCAGGCAACATGGCGCGCCAGGCAGTCACCGCCGAGGCTTTGCCAGCGAAGCTTCAGCCACCCAAGCCTGGCATGTTAGCTGCAGCACCTTGGTCCGCTGTAATGAGCAGCAACGGCATGGTGCGTGCGTGGCCTCTGTAAGCACGCTGTCGCTTTCAAGCAGCAGCACTGCACTGCATGCACATGACCTGCCATGGCGTCGACGGTCACTCCTGGCCACGCCTTGCACCGCACACCTGTGCCCTTCCCCTCCATTGCCCTTCTTCCTTCCCACCACTCTTGATCTCTGCCTTCGCCCACTGCTTGCAGCAGTCTGGTTCTGGCAATTCAGGGCCCCAACCCGGCCTGGTGGGGTGGGAGCGCAGCTGCAGCCTCAGCTCTGGAGACAGCCGCTCGGCCATCAACAACAGCGCATTCATGATGGCGGCACCGGCCACACGTAGCGCGCAGCCCTTCCTCCTCTCGTCGGGCGCCCAGCTCATGATGATGACCGGCTCTTGCAGCGTCAATGCTGCCGTGCAGCACAGCCTCATCTCCGCAAGCCGCTCCGGGTCAGACGCGGCTGAGCTGCACCTGCAGCACCACACGCAGGCCCGGGCCGGCACAACGGGCGTGGGCCACCACGCATCTGTGCTGCTGCCCGCTCCCCATCGGCATGTACACAGTGTGTCTAGCCAGCAGCTGCAGCAGCCAGTGCCACTGCCAGCTGAGCTCCTGGGCCAGGATGCCCAGGCGCGGCCCAGCTGTGGCAGTGAGGTGGCTCAGGCACATGCACAGGGCGCGGCACAGGACCGCCCATACCGAGTGCCCAGCCCTGTGGTGTCCAGCGCGCCTGCACCTGCTGGTGGCATGGAGGGTGTGGAGGGAGCAGAGGGCTCTCACTCGCCCCGCACCAGTGCCAGCGCCCGTGCACAGGAGCTGTGCCACCCCCACACGGAGAGCCAGCGGCAGGCAGGCGGTGCACTTGCCGCACATGCGCAGCACTATGTGGGCGTGTTTAACGACCCTGGCGCCCCACCTGGCTACCAGTGGCTGGCCACGCTGACCGTGTCAGGTCCAGGCGGCAACAACCTCGCCATTGTGGGCCGCTACGGCAGCGCAGCTGAGGCCGCGCACGCGCGCGACAGGTGCGCCCGGTCGTCCCTTTGTTGCTGGGGCCAGCCTTTGGTTTGCAAGCTGTACTTGCCGTCTGCTCTGTGCACACCCGGACGTTGTCGTTGCACCGTGCATGTTTGATGGGAGGACGTGAACATTAACTGCTGTGTGCGCATGGTGTGTTGCCTGTGTGCACCAGCAGGGCGGTGCTGTCATATGGGTTGAGGGAGCAACTCAATTTCCCGCCAGAGGCGCAGCAGCAGGCTCAGGTGTCTGTGGCGCAGCTTCAACAGCATGCGCAGTTGATGCAGCAGCAGCAGCAGCAGCAGGCGCGTGCATTTGGCAGCACCGCTGTGGCCTTTGCCGCTCCGTCCTTGAACGCACCGGCACCCAAGAGCCCCAGGCAGCGACCCCAGCCTCAGCCCATGCCAGCCAGCCACCAAGCTGGCGTGACGAACCCTAGTCGCGGTGGGGATGCACACTCCAACAGCACGCCCGCGCCCTTCCCTTCTGGCGTGCGCCCCCAGGCGCTGCAGAGCGGCCTGATGGCCAAGGCCATCCGCATGGGCCCCTCGCGCGCTGGCATGTCGTCCTCCTACCTAGGTGTGACGTGGTACAAGGCGTCCAAGCGCTGGCAGGCGCGCCTGTGCTGCGACAACAAGAAGTATCACCTGGGGTACTTTGCGACGGAGGACGAGGCGGCACGCGCGTATGACCTGGCAGTATTGCAGTACAAGGGCCCGTCAGCCCCCCGCAACTTTGCAGACTCCCACCTTGGGATGGCTCTTGGGGGCAGCAGCGACTACAGCCCACATGCGAGTGGCCCCGTAGCCGCTGCACGCTGCACCAGCCCTCGTGCCGTGACACTGCCTGGCGGCAGCAGCGGGCGTGGGTCAGCCGCAACGACCCGCCGTGTACAGCCACAGCAGCAGTACGATGGGTTGTACGCCATGGGCAGTGGTGAGAGCGCCTGGGGAGAGGAGGAGGAGGTGGGGGAGGGGAGGGTTGAGGGCATGGACGTGGATGGTGGGGATGGTGCGGCTGGCGTGGCGCATGCACACGCACATGCCAAGCGGCGCTCGCAGTGCAGTGAGGCGCAACGTAGCACCCCCAACTCCCCCGGCCGCTGCGGCATGGACATCTTGGCCCAGCTGGCAGCTGAGGCAGACAGCGGCGGCGCTGCTCCCATGGATGTGGCAATGGGTCAACCTGTTGCACCACATGCACTCAAGCTGGCGCTCATCCATGAGGCTGATGTGGCCATGCCCCTGGCACTCGCGTCAGCCCCTGCAGCAGGCGTGATGCTGCCACAACCACTCCTGCTTGCACAGCCCGGGCTCATCCCTGGAGCGCCTGGGCTCCTGACGCCACCCGCAGCTGGCAACGGCCCAGCAGCCCTTGCGCCCAGCCCCAGTGCGCCCTGCACGGCCCCCGCCCGCCGCCAAGGCAGCGTCCCTCTCAACGAGCTGCCCGTGTTTGAGCCGGAGCTGTATGGCTGCGCTCCAGCCTGTGACGCGGCCGCCACCACGGTCACCTTTGTGTGGGATGGCGTGGCCCTGCATCCGCGCTCGTAAGCACGCTCACGCTTGTGCGTGGGTTGCTGGGCAAGCCAGCCGCCCTCGGTCGCCCTGCTGCTGCTTGGGATCTGGCAGCATCATTGGTGGATATCAAACTTGGCCCATGGTAGGTCGCCCAGAGGAGCTTGCAAGGAGATTTCATTTTACGCATTTTACGCATGTGAGCAACGTGGAGGCGCTCCTCTGAGGCCCGGGACAAAGCAACTGCTGGGGTGCGGCGCGGCATGCTTGTGCACGCCACACCCTGAATAAATGTGTGTGCAGCTGCATGGCAGCAGGGCCCTGTGCCCCAACGATCACGCAGCAGCCAAGCATGAAGCATGGTGTCTGCTTCTGTTGGGGCATGTGCATGGTGCAGCCTTGCTGTCCTCAGGCTTAGTTGAACCTAGCAGGTAGCTGTGCGGTGCGGTGGGTGCAGCCATCGCACCTTAAGGCCTGGTGGCCTGGGCAGGCGTGATGCAGAGCGCGTCATGCTCTACGTGCTGTTGGTATTGCTGCTACAACAGTGATTTTGCTCAGGTGTGGTGATGTGGTCCCTGTTGGTGTGTCTGTCTGAGCATGGGTTGCCCTCTGTTGGCTGGTACTGTCAGTCAACCTGGTGTGCTGGTGCATCAATGTGGTGTCGCCGCTGTGATGCGGGGGGCTGCAGTGGTGGTGGTAGTGCATGGCCACACAAGCTGGCCAGCCAACAGGCTCTGATGCACCTGCACATGTCCCCACATGATCAGGAGGGTGGGGCATGCTGCGAAGGGTGGGGACTGAGTTTGTAGCTGGCTAGCTGGCTTAGTCGGCCTGGGTTTTAAGACGCTCGGGATACTACGTATGTGTGCCCGCCAGGGAGAGAGGGGATGGCGGGACATGGGGCACTGCATGAATACCTTCCTCAAATGTCCCCCAAAATGTGCAAGAAGTGCTAGGCGGCTGCCACATGCACTGTACTTTGCGATGCGTGTTTTTCAAGGTGCAGCTCTTGATGCTGTTGTGACCAGTGTCATTACGCAGCGCTGTGAGGAACAAGGTGGTTAAGTTTGGCGCTACATTTGTGTTGGAGACTGGGGGGAATGTGGATATGAGTACAGTGGCACGAGGCAACCTCTTTTGGCTAGTTCCATGCTGCCTTGCTTGCATGCATGGCTGCACCTTTTGAATGAGTGCTGCATTGGAGGATGGGATCCTGCATTGACCAGGTACTCCCCCCTTAGGGACGATTAGGAAGCACTTGTTTAGGGGCGCTGCATGCGGTAGCCCTGTGCTCGGTGGGCTGCTGTTTAACTTAATCGCACAACTCAACTTGCTCCAGATCGGAGTGTGGGGGTTTGGAGTGTGGGGGTGCAGATGGTTGATGAGGTGTACCGGGCATGGATAGTGTGGTGCGCTGTGAGAACTGGGCACCAGCCTCGATTGCCCGCCTCAAAAACCGCTGTTTGGCAAGGTTGCGTCATGGTCACATGTTGTGCTGTTCTCGGCGGATGTGTGTTCCCCCTGAGTTCACGCTGCCTCGGTGTGCAGCTGCTCAGGGCTGCACAGCCCCCCGCATCAGCGCCATGTCTTGGCCAAATAAGGTTGAGCTTGATGCGTACTCTCCTGCTGCTTCAGTACGCACCCCCTTCATTATGTATTGTGTGCTGCGCTCCTGCTAAGCTGCAGGACCAGCACTAGGGCTGTGCAGCAGGCCACACCAAGTGCTCTGTTGTGTGCAACGCATGCATGATTCGTGAATTGTCGTGGGGCCCCTGAACCATCCACTGCTCTAGGCAATGACAAAGCGTGCTGCGCTGATGGAGAACAGGTGCAGGCTGCACCACCACCTGCTGCTGGCTGTGCTAAGGGGGCTGCCCAAGGCACACTTTGTGTTTGTTTGGGCGGGTCGCGTTGGGCCCTAGCCAAGAAATGCCTGCCATGGATGTCTGCATTGTCCATGATGTGCTACCCCTTCCCTGCACCTCAGGGTAGGTCCTGACACACAGGGTGCGGGGAAGGGGAGCTCCGCAGGGGTGGTGATCTTCGGATCCCGTCTTGGCGGTGTGCATTGATGAAGTGTGATGTCACTCATGCAGCAGCAAGAGGGCTGCTGGGGCAGCTCACTGTGATGCAACAACAGCACAGCCCTGTTAGGCGGCGCGTGTTCTGTGCATGTGCGCGCCTTACATGAGGGTGTTGGTGTATTGAGCGGGTTGAACTGTGGCTCGAACCTGGGTTCTCGGCCCACTGAAGCTTCTCGGAGCACGGCAATGCCCTTTCCTGGGCAGGAGTGAAGGGAGCTGTGTGCTGATGGGGGCTGTTGCTCATGTTGTGGGTGGTGAGAATGAAGTGCGG
Source organism: Haematococcus sp. NG2 (assembly GCA_004335575.1). Lineage (NCBI taxonomy): Eukaryota > Viridiplantae > Chlorophyta > Chlorophyceae > Chlamydomonadales > Haematococcaceae > Haematococcus > Haematococcus sp. NG2. The sequence continues at coordinate 123,623 of QAXD01000191.1, read as the reverse complement.
ATGTTGCGCACACTTGCACTGTAGTTGTCAGCATAACTTGCGATGTAACAACATGTCTTGCAACCCATGGCCATCAGACACCTTGTGAAGCTCATGGATTTAGCACCAGCGCATTACCACAGTGCACAGATGGCACGCTCGCAGTACGAGCAGGGATGAGGAACAGTGACAAGGTGGCAGCAGCACTGAATGCACATGGTGGCAGCAGCAGCACTGAATGCACATGGTGGCAGCAGCACTGAAAGCACATGATTGGCATGAAGAAGGGCAAAGAGCCCAGCAGGTCGCTAGCGCCATCTGTCCCCATTCGATTGTGTTCTTCATCTGTTTCTGTGCAGCACCCCCACCCACTGTCAAGCCTGGGCACTGGCTGCAGTACCATTTGCATCTTTTGCCCTCGCGCTGCCCCTGCGCATTCCAGCCATGGCTGCGGCAGCCGCCAGGGTCTCACGTGCATTCGCTGCTGGATTGGAGTGTGAGTGGTCAGGGTGGTACTTCCTGTGATTCAGAACATGAGCCACATATGCAGCAATCGTTAGGCTCCCATCATGTTCACACACACAATGCGTGACTGACAAGCAACTTGTCCTGTGCAACGACACAAGCAGTGTCTGGCGAAGGGATGCACGAAGGGATTTGCAGAGCTCAGATCAGGTGAATCCATCTGCATCAAGCATCAGCCTACACTGTAGCACACCCTGATAGGCTGGCATGCTGGCGCACCGGCACTGTGCCTTGAAGTCACAAAAGTTACACTTCCACTCATCAGGTGTGGCACGTAGGGGCGCACGGCCCATCCAGATGTTGAGCGCCGTTGCCAGCCGGTCGCGCACCCACCTGCACCAGTGCACAAGGCACAACATTTCCCCTGCATGAGCTGAGCACACCAGCTGCTCATGCGCACTCCATTGACTGGGCATGAGCCAGGTGTGGAACTTTTGCAGGCTTGAAGTTGAATTGCTTCCACTGCACGCATGCACATGCCGCCTTCGCAATCATCCAACCGCCTAGCCAAACAAGGCACACGATGCTGATGCGGGAGGCCATCCCTACTACTCACGCTTCATCGTGTTCCACATCCACTGTTTCGAACGGTGGCGCAAGTGGGTCGGGGTTGCCCTGTAGGCACATGACAGCAATGCTTTGCTGCTGTCAGGGTCCATCAATCGAGAGTGGACCACAGCAGTCCGCTGGTCGCCCATCGCTCATTTGTCACAGGCAGAAATCATCCTACCTGCCAGATGTACTCCAGCTTGTGCCTTGTGCCGCTTGGTGGCAGGAACTGCAAGGTATCATGCAGCAGTGCAACGCAGTCCGCGAGTGTGGGTGCAGCTGGTCCTGCCGGTCCCTGCTGCGTGCCTGCCCCTGCACTGGTTGCCTGCTGGTGCTGGTACTGGTGCTGGTGATGCTCGCCTGGGATAACTGTATCGGCAGGGCCAGGGGGCGTTGGTGTGCTTGGTTGTGGTGTTTGAGGTGCTGTCTGTGCTGAGGCCTGTGTGCTGGCATTGGAAGCGTGGGTCTCCTGTGCTGACTGCTGTGATGCTGACTGATGAGATGGTTGCTGAGGCAGTGGGTGGGATGCTGGGTGCTGCTGTGGCCCTGCAGTTGGATCCACCTGTTGGGATGCTGCCTGCAACTCATGGCCTGCCGCTTGATCCAGGTTCGCAACCTGGACGGCATGCTGTGCCCTGGACAACGGCGTGGTGTGTGTGATCCCTGCAGGACCAGCCACGATACCCAGGCCTGACCAGATGGCTGAAAGGGATGCGCCACTCGCCCCATTGGATGTCAGCGGGGAGGGCCCTGTGGAACCTGTATCCCCTGCACGGTGCACCTGGGCTGCAACGCTTGGAGGTGTGAGGTCAGACACCTCAATCTGGCCTGGCTTTTCCACACCAGCTGCTGCCGCCTGCTGGGCAGCATCATTCTGTGCTGGCCCCGAAGCGTCTGCACCACCTGTTTGGCTCCTCGCCCACACGGGGAAAAACAGTGGGCCAGCAATCTGCAGCAGCTGGGGGCTCAGCGGCTTGGTGGGGTCCAGGCCAAAGCTGCCTGAGCTTGCAGTGAACAAGTACTCGTACAGCTGCTCACTGCTGAGGTGGCGGAAGCACTCGTACATCTCTCTGTACAGCATCAACTGCAACACAGCGACATGCATGATGCACACAAGTATCAGGACAGGCACAGCTGATGCGGAACGCAATACTCAGGGCATGCCACACCGCAAATGCACGTTCTGGAAAACATAACAAGGCACATGACCCTGATGGCATAGATACCTGCATCTTGTTGCTGTCCAGCTGTGTTTTGCTTGGCAGGCTGGGCTGCTTGCGTGTCTTAGTCTCCGTCAGAGTCACTGCGAACCCATGCAGCATGTATTTGGTCAACATGCAGATTGACGGTAGTCGAGGCGTTTGGATGCGGATCTGCTTTCGGATCTGTATGGCAGCATCAGACATAAGTGCCTGCATTCGTGTGGGGTGCAACAAAGTGAAGCAGGTTGAGGAGAGTTGAGAAGTGAAGCAGGTTGAGGACCCTCCACTCACCTGTATGGGTCTGCTGGTCCAGTTCAAGGCCATCCACAACACCAACCAGCCACTGGCCCCAGATGTTGGCATAGATGCGCAGCTCACGCGTGTGGCCAGTGCCCAACAGTTGCCGGATCGCTGCCACCGCATTTAACAGCTGTGCAGCATCACAAGCACCAAGCTCATGGGCCAGTGGGCACAACTGCCAGCCCTCGTGCTGTCCACAACACGATGTTGGCCAGATCCACCATGCGGTGCACATTGATACAGATTTGCAGCAGGCAAGCACGTGGCTGCCTGCAGATAACATCATCACCTGCACTGCTAGAGCGTCCTCTCTCCCCACAAGCTCCACCTCCACTGTTTCCACTACCTCAGCCTCTGCACGGATCACAAGTGACATCAGGTCTGCTGCTAGTTACAGCAAGGTCAATGGTGTGGTATGTCCAATGCAAGCAGCAGGTTCCAGTGCAGTCAAAGGCAGAACAGCTTTCATGGTGCCATGTGTCCCAAGCCCCACCTATTGCCTCGTGCTGTTCAGTGCCCTTGGCCATCTCTTCAGTGGTGCGCTTGGGCTTGCCAGTCGCTGTCTGGTACGCCAATTGAAGCCCGCACCTGCACGTGCCATTGGAACTTCTGACGTTGATTGTGCCCACCGTGCAAGATGCCGAATCATGCAAGATGCGCGTAGATGCCTTGTACCCACCATAAGGAGGCTGTTAGCTCAGACACCTGCACGGGCCATGCACAGTGCAAACGTATGCTCTTGGCGCATGCTTGCGAGTATCCATGGCTGCATGGCACATATCTGCACCATGTAATGCACAACGGTGCGAACCCACCGACAGCGAGAAGTTTTGCCGGGGCTGACCATATGGACGGAGTGCATTGTACAACGAAACTTTGAATGAGACGAGGTCCAGCGCAAGGTCCTCAATGTCCCTTTCCTTTGATGCAGCTTCTGCAGCGCGAATCGCAGCCTCCAGTGCTTCATATTCGTCGTCGGAGATCAGCTCAATATCAAAATCAGCCATGCTGAAAAGCACAGGAAGCCATGAGCCTAACCCATTCTTGCAGGGTGTTTAGAAATACATAAACTAGCAAGATTAATATATTAGAATACAAGCATACCCTGACATGCCGGGGCAAATGAATGGGTTCCATAGTGCCCTGCTGTGCATGCTGTGTCCCTGTAGTGCAGCTGTCACATCCAAAATTGGACAGCCATGAATGCAGGGTTGCAACACAGCCCCTGACCTGCTTTTATCTGAAGGCCATACGTTTTGTGCCACTCCCAGACGCCTTGAATGCTCCATGTCTCGCCAATCCTCACTGTTGCTGGCAGGTGGCCGGTGACAACCACGTCTCTGCATGGCATGTAGAAAGGCACAGCAGCCCATGTTGGCAGCCTCGTCGCTCCTACAGTTTTGCTGCACCATCCCCATGCGATGGTGGAAAGGCCCTGCACCACCTAACTCCACCACACACCTCCGAGTTGCTGGTGTGACCCTGGCAGCGGGCACATGCTGCTTCGCTGGTGTTGACAGGAGTGAGGTGGATGTTGCAGCAGCAGTACGCGCAGCCCAGGGCGCAGCTGTCACCACACGAGGTGGTCCAGCCGTACTGGGTTTGCGGGGGATAGGTGGCCGCCCGCCCACCAACTGCTGAGCTGCCTGAGCGCCGCTGTGTGATGCTGCAGTGCCCCCGTCTTCACGGCCGGCAGTGTTGCATGCTTGTGCACCTGGAGTATTGCCGCCCTCCTCCCCTTCAACTGGATCTGTTCCTGTGATCTTGTGCTCTCCGGCTGATGGGCTCTCTGCACCACGTGCTGCAGGAGCTGCCGGCCTGTGAGGGTCCAGATACGCGGCAGCTTTCACCATGCTGGGGCACACAACTGCCTCCCAGCAGGGCTGCTCCACGTTCATGCGCACCACACAGTACCGGGCTGCCTTGCCATTGTCTGATGGATGCTCTGTGCTGCCACTGGTGCCAGTTCCGTCACCACCGTCTGTGGTTCTGGCTGGCGCCATGTACAGGATGCGGTCGATACGGCCACAGAGGCTACATCCACGGCATATGTATGAGCAACACTGAGCAGCATGCGAGATAGGTTCGTGGCAAAAGCCAACTGCACCCTGATAGCACACGCGTGCAGTCACCCACCAACGGCCCTGCGCCCCTCGAGGCGCTATGCTACACCATGCAGCAGTTGCAGTGCACTATGCAAGACAATGGGCACCAGGGATCCATCACAACCAACCTGATGTGGTCCCCTTGCTTGTCACTGGCTGCGCCTGGTAGCACCTCAGGTAGCGCTGAGTAATTTGGTGGCCATGCATGTATCCATGGCATACTGGCTTGTGCTAGCATGGCTAAGCTCATGCCAAGAGGGATTTGCAGCTTCCCCTTCTTGCCCTCCTTTTGCATGCTGTCCAGGCCACCTTCAAACTCCACGCCGGTAGTGGCTGTTAGGTTTCCAGTTGTCTGTGAGCATTGTTTCACAGACCTGGGAAACTGGGTTGTTGACTGTAATTGAGCATGTCTGTGTCGTCCAGCCAGCCAGAGCGCATGGCATGAAGCAGGACCCCTGACGCAGTAGACCGCCTGCATTCTGTTGCTACAAAAACTCATGGCATTTGTCCTTGGCCCAATTTACATCATCTGACGAGCCCCTTACAGTTTGGGCTGTACAATTACAAGTGGTTGTACCTCAACCTCTTCGTCGACACTGTGTAGGATTGTCTTATCCAAGAGAAATAGCAATATGCCCCCTGTGGACGACCTGATCAAAGACATATCAAGTCTGAAGCTTTCCGCTGTTCAGGCGCGCCTCAAAACCGTGAAACCCAATACCAAATACCAAGACCCAAAGTCCAAGGCCATATACACACCGCTCCATGCTGCGGTGAAGGCGAACAGCTTGCCGATTGTCCAAGCTCTGCTTAAGGAAAAGGCAGATGTAAATGCCGTGGACAACAATAATGCCACAGCTTTGCACTGGGCCACACAGCACAATGATGCTTCTGGCCATGACATAGCGGGTAAAAACAAGATCTGGATGGATTTGACCTCTTTTGTTCCCAAGTCCCAGTGGCATGTTGCTTGCATGCCACTGAGCTGGATGTGCATGTGCATGAATGAGCATGTATGCCTTGATGCTGTGGACACTGGCCCATACTTGCCATCACGTGTGTGCCACAAGGGTCTTGTTGGTAAGCTGATGCATCATGTGCCCTCCTGGGGCCACGGTAGCTTGCTGCGACATGCATTCTCCACTCAGCCTACCCGGGACACAGATCCAACATGTTTCACCCGCTTTGTGCATGCAGCCGCGCTGATCAAGGCAGGTGCCAAAGTCGATGTGGCTGACAAGGCAGGCCGCACGCCGCTGCACCTCGCGGCTGAGCGCGGCAACACAGCCATCATCCCGGCACTTGCTGCTGGCCAGGTCCGCTGACTAGGCAGTGGCGGAAAATTAAGGCTGCAACCTGCTGGCCTGTTCTGAATGCACTGATACACGTTGTGAGCAGGCTCAATGCTAGTGCTGTGTTTGACGATGCCTGCACCTTAACAGCCTGAAGTGTGGCAGCAGGTGCAATCCAGCACAAGCTGCCAGCTTGCCACGGGCTCTCAAGTGGTCACACCTATTGCCCTGACCTACTGCACAGGCGGCATTGGATGCACCAGTCAGTGATACAGCAAGTAGGGGTGCAACTGCAGTGCACCTCGCAGCCAAAGCAAGCCACATTGGCATGATCTCGGAGCTTGTCAAGGCCGGGGCCAATCCAGGCGTGGCGGTACGTGCATGAGTGCACGTGCATGGGCATGGGCAATGCGGCAATACAAGTGCACATGAACAACATCGCAGCCAGCATGTGGGGTGTCTGCGCGGCAGCAGCATCGCCGCACTGAGAACTTGCAATCCCCCATAACCCACCACCACCAGCACGTGCTGCTCGTCTCCGCAGTCTCCCAACAGACGGCCACCATGTTGTACAGCTTGCACCTCGCTCTGGTCAAGCTTCCAGTGCCACTCTGATCTCAGCTGCCCTCTGCTCCCTGCCACTGTGCGGCTGCTGTTGCGGCTGCTGCGTGTTGCAGGACGTAGCAGGCTTCACACCCCTGATGCGCCTGCTGGAGGCCGGCAGGGCAGCGGATGCTCGCACGCTACTGGCGCTGGGTGACTGCAACGTGGACGCACAGGTGCCAGGCTGGCTTCGTTCATGTCTTAGGTGTCTGGTACCTTACTAGGCTGTTGGCGTGGTGGTCAGCCCGTCTCGCTATGTTGTTGTTGGTTTGTTGTGAAGCGCCCAAGATGTTATTATACTACAATATCTGAAACAGTAGGCCAATCAACTGAGTACCGTACTTCATGCACTTGTCAGCTAGCCTCCATGCAAGCGAGCCCCTCCACGAGACCGCGTTTGTTGTGCTGATGTACTGCTACAAACAACTGCACCTGCACCTGGCAGGATCCGGTCACAGGGCATAGTGCCCTGATGATGGTTGTCATGGGTGGGGCAGCTGGGTCGGGCCCGGACCTGGGCTTAGTTGATGCCCTGCTGGAAGCAGGGGCATCACCTGACTTGCAGGACGCTGCTGCCAAGCTCACCCCAATCCTGTATGCCATCAAGGAAGGGCACAAGGAGGTGGCCCTGCGGCTGGTCAAGAGCTCCGAGAATGTGTGTGTGGTGTGGGCCCGCCTGCGTCTTGCATGGCAATGCTCCTGCCCTGCCTGATACTTGGGTGTGCGGCATCCATCTGCTGCTGCGTTGCATGCTTGGATGCCATGAAGCCTGCAAGGGTGCTGTTTGGCCGTTCAGCTCTCTTGTGAAGAGGGCCACACCATTTTCACCTGAGTGATCGAATCCAGGTGGCCATGGCCATGCGCCAACATGTGCGCAGGTGAACGTGTTGAGTGGCAAGGGTGAGAGCGCGCTGGGGCTAGCACTAGCAGCTGGGATGAGTGAGGTGCGAGGGTTGGAGCCAGTGAAGCTGCAGTCCACCCGGTTAAGCATCCAGCATTCGTGCTGCCTGTGCCGCCCACCACCCTGCCCGTCAACCATTCACATCATCATCATCATCATCATTACACGGCTTTGCGCGGTT
>QAXD01000191.1:75791-107659 GCA_004335575.1 Haematococcus sp. NG2 | reverse complement strand
GTGGCTGCGGGTGTTGTTGCTGCTGCTGCTGCTGCTGCTGCCTTGAAAGCCTTCAACCATTCACAATGCAGCAGCTTTCTTTGCTGTGGTGCTGGGCTGTAGCAGCATAGCAGCGTAGCAGCGCATAGCAGCATAAGGCGTCATGCCATGACAGATGCCCTGGGGGCGTGTGCAGCGCAGGTGGTGGCCGCACTTCTGGCTCGCGGCGCGGATGTGGCGCGAGATGGGCCTGCAGCCCTGAGGGTCGCACTGGACAAGAAAGATGACGCGCTGGCAGCTGAGGTGTGGGGACTGTGTTGGTTGCTTCTGCTCCCACGGCTGTGCGCTCCAACAGTTCATCCAACAACGCACTGGTCTGTTGCCCTTGGTTGTTTAACCCTGAGTCCCACGGCTCATGCAGCCATGCCTTTCATGCTGCGGTACGTGGTGCCCCTGCAAGGTGGCCGTGTTGTTCCGGCATGTTGACACCATCGTCACTACAAAAGTAACATTGCCCCCCTCCATTTCTGCCTCAGATGGCCCCTTACCTTACGTCCCCTTCGGCTTGTGGCCCCTTACCTCCTCGCAACACACACAGCTGGTGCGTGTGGTGCCCCAAGCCGCGCTCAAGGCTGCAGGCATCACCTCCAGTGGCCAGCTGCTGGAGGGCGGGCTGCCAGCTGCGGGTGTGGCGCTCCTCACACGCTTTGAGGTGGACGCAGCCACGGGCAAGCTGCCGGTAAGCACGTGCAGTGGGGCAGTGGAAGGGCACGCTGAGTGTGGTGGGTTGAGCAGACTGAACCACATGCGTCATATGTTCATATGTTCAGAGCTTCAGACTGAACCAGATGCGTCATGAACCAGCAGCGCTCTGTCCCAGCAGCTGTCTGTCACCATTGCTGGGTGCACGTGTTTGTGGCACGGATGAGTGAGCGCCGTTTGAGCAATGCGGGACGGAGCACATCCTGTTTCTCCCTTGCCTACTCATGCACCCTCTGCGCGACCTTGCCTGCCCTGCGGCCTCCTTTCTCCAAACCTGCCCTGCCTCCCTGTCATGCCCAGGTTGATGGCGATGGCAACACGAAGCTGCACGCCCTGGCCGAGGCAGGTGCCGGGTATGAGGTGGTACTGGCGGTCGCGCGCTCGGCGGGCGCCCTGGGCATTGACATCAACGCCCTGAACAAGGCAGGGGACACGGCACTGGTGCGTGGCTGAGGCATCATGCTCCTGATGGTGCACGGCGTGTGTTTGTTGCCGCCACTGCGCCCAACACTCCCTGTTCGTGGCCATCAGCTTCAAGCCATGCGTCATCTTGCGCTCCTGGTGCGCTTCTGTGCGCGTATCATGTACTCACACATTTATGCATGCCATGTTGCGCCGCGTAGCACATCGCGGCTCTGAAGGGCCATGTGGATGCATGCCGCGGGCTGGTGGACGGTGGTGCCGACCCGCTGCGCCGTAATGGCAAGAACCGGCGGCCACGTGAGCAGGTGTGTGCCTGCGCGCATATGTGTGTGTGCTCTGAAGCTCAATGCGTCGCCCAATATGACATATTAGGACAGGCACAAGCAAGACAATCGTGCACAAGATGGTTACACATGCGGCTGGACGACATGTCAACGGATGTCTAGAGTGGGAGCTGGGCTCAGGTGCAGCCTTACAAGTTGGGTGGCTGAGCATGCGGCTGACCTGAATTGACCTGACTTGAATGGAGCGGTGTCATGCTCGCGCACACACCCTGCAGCCCAAGTGCCCTGAGAACACTAAGGAGTACCTGGGGGCAGCCGAGGACGCAGCCAAAGAGGCGAAAGCCAACAAGCAGAGTGAGCTGTGGGACGAAAAGATGCGTGCGACGCAGACGGAGAGCGCGTTCGGGCTGCGCGTTGTCTGAGCGTCTGTGTGCTGCGAGCGGGTGACCACATGCCCAGCGCACGGCATAAGTCATGGAGTGATTGTTGCACATGGTGCTGTGAGACTTGTGGGTGGCAAGCAACTTTAAGGTCCATGTCTGCTCATAGGCACATTACACAACTGGGCCCACACCATCACGCTCAGTGGCTGGCCCAACTCTTGTGACAGGGGTGTCAAAAGGACTACAGCACATCACATCACACCTGCGCCCATTGGCGTCCTACATCCCCACAGCACGCTGCATCCTACAGTGCATGCAATACAGCACACCACGTTCCAGCACACAACCTGTAGGGGCATTCTTGCATGCTGACAACTTGCCGACAGGGTCAACAAACTGGCAAGTGGCCCATTGCTCGTTGAAGACCATGCCATCTGGCCTACAACAGCTGAGCGTCAGTTCAGAGCGTCAGTTCAGAATCAACAACCTCAGGCCACGCACATGCCGAATGCACGCTGACAGAAGCAGGTCACAGTGATCAAGCTATCAAGAGAAGCATGTAGTTCCAGTTGATGTGCAGGAATGTCTGCCACACATTGCCTGGTGCCACACTGCACCTGACCCAAAGAGGCAAGCTAGGGCAGGTGCGATTTGCAGGCGGTCAGAAGTGAAAGACTGGCCGCATCAGCTGCACTGACCTCCACCCTCCATCCAAGAAACATAATACCTCCACCCTTAACGCCAAAATGCACGTGGGAAGGTTGGAAATCAAGCACGTTAACGTCACATATGCATGTCATCAACCCACCAACACCATTCCGCTCAGGCTCTCGCTACTCGCAATCACAGAAGTGCACCTGCCCCACTCTGCCAGTGCCAGTTAGTGGATGACCAGTTAGTGGATGATGGAGCAAAGCAAAATCACAACCACGATGAGCACAGCTCCACTCTTCACATATGCAAGTGTATGTGCACGACACAAGCTAACACGTGAGATCCAGAGGTGCATGTGTGGGGGTGTTGCCTTGTGCACCTGCACTAACCACTCTTGCTGAAATGAGGCATAAGTTACCATCAGTGTGTTAATTATTCACCATCACACACCATGCTAAGGGTACAGTTGACGGCAGTGTTGGCATCAGCAAGCGCACCAGTGGCAGCAAATGCCGATGCAAATTCAGCTCACAACAACTAAGTCAGGCACCAGGTGCCCTGCACTTGACAGTACATGTATCATGCCGCTTGTTTCACTGCTTTGACTTGCTTCACCCAAGCTTTGCCATCACGCACCAATCATGTCACATCCTCACCAAACCAGCCCGCCACTCATTTGCACATAATCATCCCACCCAAGCCATCAGGTCCTGCCAGCCAGGTGTGCACAGTGCGGCCACTGTAGCGCTCCCCTGCCTGCCTGGCAGTGTGCATGCAGCATGGAATGGAGACGCGTCCATGCACGCACTATGCACTGGCTCAATGCCTGACGCTTGCGCTGCCACTGCCGTTACTCAGCAGCAACAATCCTGTGTGGATAGCCACTTCAATGCCCCTCCCTTTCAACCTCCACAACGGCACTACTCACCTCAGCTGCCAGCGATGGCCAAATACATTGCAAGCACGAGCACTGAGTGGCCATCACTTTATCAGGGCAAGACTGCCATGCCCGCATGGCAGCGTTTGCCAAACCCACCTGCCCTCCAACCACCATCTGATGATTGCATGCCCAGCGACATCAAGCACACCTTACTTTCACTCAATAATTTTGTGGGTGCGCTTATGTTGCACGTGCCGTTGTCCATGTGCACAGTGCCAATCACGCATTTGAGCGGGCTTTTCACACAATGTGCTTCATTGAATGATGAACCCCAGGCATCATCAGTGCAGGTCTGCTGACACACCTCCATAACAGGCGGCCATCACCGAGATGCAGCACCGCCACTTAGGGACGGGCAGCACCCACATCAGGCCTCGCTGCCACTCCAGCACACCGTTGTTGAAACCCTAGCTGCTCTCTGGGGCCACCAGGCTTTCATAAAGGAAAGCTGACTGGCCAAACATGCGTACAGGGCAGGCTATCTCTGCAGCACCCTCTCTGCAGCACCCTCTCTGCAGCACCCTCGCCGTCGCCTTTGAAGTATTGTTAAGGGCCTGTTGGTGTAGCATCAGCATCAGCCTCATCCGCGGTTGCCGGTGTGGAAGCTCACGCTGCTTTCGGTTAATGAGCCCATGCGCATGCGCTCCTCAGCCGCCCGCAGCGCCGCCACCACCTGGGACGCAGTGGGCCGCTCTGCAGGGTCCTGTGCCACACACCTGCAGCCGCACAGTTGTCACCATGGAGAGCCGGATTGAGAACGGTCACACATGGCAGTCTCAGCCATGGTTGCACCTGCAGGAAAGCTATTGCTATGGGTGGTGTGCAGCCAAACTGCAAGCCGTGTTCAAGAAGCCCGGGCAGCCAGGTAATATCTTCACTCGACACGACCACAATTGTTGCTCTGCAGCAGCTGCATGGCAGTGAACTCAACACTGCTCATCTCCCACAACGCAACGGGTGCTCCAACTTGACCAGGTCACGCACTTGTGGAAAATGTCCTCCAGGTCAGGCAGTACACCCTGTGGCCATGTGGGCCGCAGCCCACGCAGTTGCACCCCTAACACGACATCCACAGCCCGCATGCCCCCGTACACATGCTGCCCTGTCACCATCTCCCACCTGCAACGTCACATGGTGCAGCCATTGTCACGCTGATGGCCCAGGCTCAACCATGCCCATGCTTGCATGGATACCCGATTACAACCTATGCCTCCTGTTCAACTCAGCAGCTGAATCACCCTCACTGTATGGCACATGAGCTGCCCAAGCATTGCGCACTCATCGGCGTGTGTGGCAGGTCGCGCGGGCATTGCAACATTCAGCAGGCGGTGCCTCGCACTTACAAGAGAATGCCAAATGCGAACATGTCTGATGCATAGGAGGAGCGGCCCACACTGAGCAGCTCGGGGGCCTGTGAATGACATGGGGCACGTACAGCATACATGGCTTGTACTGCTGTGCTGATTACCTCGGAGCTGCCGCTCCTACCAATGGTGTGTGGTGTGATGGAAGCACGAGGAATGCAGTGCAGCCACAGCAGTGCAGGGGGGGAAGCAAGGGCGGCTGTGAGGCACTGCGCAGCCGTACCATGTACGCCGTCGTGCCAGCCGTGTTGTTGCTCACATGGCGCGAGGTGTGCACCACGTGCGCAAGTCCAAAGTCGGCCACCTGCACCGCAGACACGAAGCATGGTGGTTGGGTCAAATAGGTCACAAACACATTGGTGGTGCCGGCATTTGTGACTATTGCAGCGCTGCGGCAATGGAGCAGGGCGAGCACCAGTGGAAGCAGCAGTGTGAAGCCTATGGTCCCATGTGCTGAGCATCATGCGTTATCATCAAGACATACTAAGAGATACAAGCAGGCGTGGAGGGTTGCCGTATGTGTCAAACAGTCTCATCGTGGGTAACACCGCGCTAAGCCATGTAATGAAAATGATGATGATGATACACTTGGCTTGCTGAGATACCGCCCGCGCACACACCAGTGCCTTGAACCCGCGCTTGTCAGAGCGCGAATCGTCCAGCAAGATGTTGGCGGGCTTGATGTCGCCATGGATGACACTGTTTGCGTGCAGGTGCTCCAGCCCCTGTGGGGGCCACCATGCAGAGGATGGGCCACAACACATCCCAAGTGTGTCCAGTCAGAATTGAGCTGGCAGCGGCCTGTGCACGGCACAGCTGCCACACGCACAGGAAGCCAAACATGCTGTCCTCTATGGCTCATCACGGGGTGGCGTTGACCGTACATGTGTACAAGAGCAGCTGCAGGTATGTGTGCCCGACTTTGCGATCACTGAAGCGTTGTGCGTGTACGCCCTGTTGTGAGCTGCGGTGGCACATGGGGGTGCATGGAGGGTGCGGTGCAGGGTGGCACGCACCGACGCAATCTCCCGGGCGGTGCGCACGAGTGCGCGGCGGCGCGAGCCCGCCGTGAAGCCCTCCTTCACGCTGTCCTGGGGGTCAAAGATGCCCTTGTTGATGGGCTCCCACAGCGTGCCCAGCTTGGCGTGCTGCATGATGATGATCGTGAGGTGGTCGCCCGTCTTTGCGCCCACACGCAGCACCACCTCAAGCCAGCTCATGGGGGTCTCATCACCCGCCCACATGTCGCAGGCAAACGACTCGGCCGAGGCGGCTGAGGTGGCGCGCGTGCCAGGTGGCGTGCTCGTGGACGTGTTGCGTGCCTCAGGCGGCCACAGGGGCGTGAGGCCTGAGAAGTTACTGATGATGCTCTCAACCTCCTCTCGTGTGGGCGCCACACCGCGGGCGTCCACGATGGGCGTCATGCGGGCCTGGAAGCAACACGCAGTGCGTCACGTACAGTCACGTACAGTTCTTTAACGTTTAAGGGCAGCACGGGGACGTGCTCAACTCATCACATGCACCAGTCCCCTAACAGTGCCGCTGACCACCTGCAGGCTGGCAGCGTGCGCCAATTGTAACCTATGCCTGTCCATGCAGGTGAAAGGAACGACCCACCTGGCTCCTCAGCACCTGAGGGCTCGCGTACAGGGCTGTCATGAATGCGGGTGTCAGCTGGCAGGTGCGCACGTCATAGGTTCCAATCACATTGGGATGGGCCAGCGAGCGTGACTGCAGTGCATGGAACAGGACGTCTTGGCATGCTGGTGGGGCTTCACCGTATCAAGGCAAGGTGCACCGCTGTCCAGCGTTGCTGTCTGCACAAACCTATTAGAAATGCGCTTGCCCCATGCATACAGCAGCATGATGCCCCAACGTACCAGGACAGCCTCCGTCAGCATGCGTATCGGCAGCTCCTGCTGGTGCGTCGGCTGAACCGGCGCAGAGGCTTTGGGCTGAGCCTGGGCTGCTGTCTGCTGCGCCCCAGCCGTGCTCTCTGCACCTGCATGCTCCTCTGCAGCAGCATGGCCAACCTGACTCATGGTCAGCGCCTGGATCGAGTCATCTTTGTGCTTTGTTGCATCAACGTCAGCTTGCCGCCGTGGCTGTGCAACAACAGGGCTGGTGGCGAACACCTTGACTGCATTCGCAAAAATGGCACGCAAAGGGCAGAAAACAAGCTCCGTTTCTCACCCAGCAACCCAGATGCCGCTGGGTAGGCACAAGCAAGCATCAGATTCCATGCACATACAGGTTAGGGCTGCAGTGCAAAGCATCAGTGCGGTGCAAGCATTTTAAGGCCCACCTGCACACATGACGGTGCCGCGCCATAGGCCCAAAAGAACGCAAGCGAAGCCACCCGCTCCCAATACTGAGATCTGCAAGCACACGTGCAGAGTGCAGGTGCAGTTTGACACACTGTGTGCACAATGCAATCATCTGAAAAGGTCATGCAACAACTGGCATAACCATTGGAACAGCATGGGCGATCCTACAGCATCTAAGCTTGATCAACACTCACAAGGTGTAGATCACGCAGCACTTCCCATGGCTCCATGAACACCTGCGCGTGTATACCATGGCATGTGCATTGCATGCACGCGGAGCATGTGATGCGTGCAGCTTGTTCTGAGCTCGACCTCGCATTGTGCTTGTTGATGGAGCTCAACCCCAACCATGTGTTGCACAACCATGGGAAAAGCAGCTGTGCAACACATGGTGTGAGGCAGTAAGCTGCGACCAGACCTTATGCTGCTGACGCTGGTGAAACTGCTGCAACGCTGCCTGCAGTTGAATTTGGGAGGAGCTAACGGTCGACTGAAGTACTGGACTGTGAGCCGGGGCTGGTGATACAGCATGCTCCTCAGCGGCAGGCGTGGGAGGTGCTGGCACAGGAAAGGATGTCTGTGGCCTGTTAAGCTCCGCTGGCTGATGTTGAGCCAAGGCTTCACTGGTCGGAGCACGGTTCGAGCTGGTCTGGGCCGTGCCTGCCTGCTGCTGAGGCTTTGCAAGCAGGCATCCCATCCTGCTGGCTGAGCGGTCTGCTGCGCTAGGCTGATAGTTGTCAAATCTTCACCATCAGCACCGATGGAATTGATCTGTTGATGCCACCTCAGACAGGTCCACGGCACTGACAACCGTCTCGGCACTGACCCTACACCGTGTACTGGTCCCCTACTGCCTGTGCAAGATGACTGGCATTTCATTCATGTTCGTTCTTGCTCTTCATCAAGCTAGCAAACATCCTCTCCATTGAGACAACGCTATCGCGGGCGTGGCACGGACTCTTGTACTGCCAATGACTGCAGCACGTCATCAGGTCGGTCATGCAGTTATTATTATTTCATCTCAGCACCAGTCGCTGTGCAAACAGCTTGGCAGCTGTGCATGGCTGTGTGGGCCAGCACGACATGGCACGTCCCACAATAATAAAACATTAATGCATGCCCCCACGCAGCTGACGGGCACGGCATGCAGCCTCCTGGCAACTGAATAACAATGAAGACACGCGCCAGCAGCATAATGTTTGGCGGCCCAGTGTTTGCACAACTGAAACCTGAGCTCCCGTGCTGCCTGCATGGCTATGTACGGCACAGTCCCTCGCGCCTGTGCCGGTTTGCGCATCCGGCATGCACGATTGGCCTGTGCAGCTACCGAGCTGACAGCAGCCTTGTGTGTTTACTTGGTGTTCTGGACCATGGGCAACGCAGTCTTTCACTGTACAGCATGCGCACACACACGCTGAATGTCTGAGGTTTGAACCGCTAGTTGATGGATTATTGGTTCTGCATGCAGCCTGTGGCGCTGTAAAGTGTTCAACATATGCATCCTTGCTCCTCATGGTATAGCACACATGTGCATTCGATTCGGCTGGAAAATATGCGATGGTGGTCATGTGACGTCTGATGTGTGACGGTGCGGCACCGTGTACAACATCATGTATGTTGCCATGGTACTCGTGCCCGTAGGGTCCCAGCCTGTACTTCTATCTGAAAGTGCATCACTAGAAAAGGTCAGAATAGTCGGATGCCCAACGCCTGTTGGAGCATCAACCTAGGATACTTTTGCATGGGCCACCAGCTTTCAAGACCCTTGCCAGCTGCGCCGTACACACGCTACATGAATCGTCAGCACATCCGCACAACAACACTCCGGCCCTCATCCATCTCAACTTTCACTTCGGTCCCTGCCTCAAAAGCTGCCTTGACTGCGTCTGCCAACTGCCTGTTGGCCAGAGAAGCCTCTGCCTCATCCCCATCATCTGTCATGAGAGACACTTTGCCGTTGTCCAACAGATCAATCACTGTCCACTTGCTTTCGCCCGGTACACTTCCCCCAGTACCTGGACCAGCGCCTGCTGCCGTTCCTTGCAGCTTGTCAAGCCATTTTAAAAACGACTTTTTGTGGCTACATCGGCATGTGCGGGAGCAAGGGCAGCAGCACGAACAGGATCATGAGTAACGCAGGAAAAGCAGGTGAACGATGATCCTCACCTCCCAGCAGCTGATCACTCATTCATAGAATGCACTATACGCATAAGGGTATGCATCAAGCATTATGATAGCGACCGCATGCACCATGTCGTTGTGAAAGTGAGTCAGTTAGGCACTGCAAGCATCATTGCACAACATCCCCACACTCGTACCTGGTGCTGAACACGTTGAATGGCATCTTCAGTGCATCCTCTAGTAACCCAACAGCAGGGTTGTCATCAGCATCAACTTGCTGCTGTTCTGGTCTTGCTGCTGGAGTGCATGCAGTGACATGCACCTGCACTGCCTGGAATAAGTGACTTTGCTCGCGCTCAGTGAACCTGCAGTGCAATCCAATGCAGTGCTGTGTTCTAACTTGGTGCTGGCCTGGCATCTGGAGCAACGCAAAGCGCATGCAGCCAGGGCATGTGGCCGAAATGGTGCGGAACAACAATGACTGCTCACCGGTGGCCTTGATTCTTGTACAGGAACTTCCTCAATTTATCAATTTCTTTCGGACGTATTTTGGGTGAAAGCGCGTCCGTATGGAACTGCTGGCAGCGTTCCTCCATGTCGAGTTTGTACCCACAGCGGCCTGGGCAAACAGGAGCTTATACAATTATTCTGAAAATGCGTCTTACGTATATTTGTGGATTCACTTACTGGAATTGTAACGATCTGGCCAGGTAAACGTCAGTTGTACTGCTGTACTCCAGGCATCCAAGGACTTCCAGGTACTTCATTTGAGTTTGAGCCGAGGGGTGCTTCATGTAGATGAGACTTGTTACTTCATGCAAACTCATGACAGACCACTTCATCTGTTCATAATACCCTTCAACACGCAGCACATGCGCCTCGGCTACGCAAGCTGATGCAGCTCCACTCAATCACTCAATGCCGTTGTTCATGTAAAAGGCCATTCACATGCTGGCGCTTCAAGCTCGGCGTGGCTGCCGCGCAACAGGTGGTGGTGCCTGCAACTGTGGGCGTGACACCGACCTGGTTGCATGCCCTGTCTCAAGCTCTGCACCCTCTGGGTGCTCAGCCCCAAGGGGGTTGTTGTAGATAGCTGACCAATCGCGTGTGCCGCCGATCCCTAGATGCTGGTGCTGCTTGCCGTCTGATGCTTTGTGGCTACTTGTACCTTGTCCTTCCGATGGTGGCGTGCGTGGCGTGTGAGCTGGCATTGAACCTCCTGCTGTCATCGAGGGCACTCGCTGTGCACTCGCATCTGTCACATGCTCTGCAGCGCGTGCCCTGCCCCTGCCCCTGCCAGATCCACGCTGCGATGCAACTGCACCTGTGCCTGTGTGTGCGCGCATGCCTGGTGTGCGGCGGCTGTGCTGATAACTGCTGCCCACGTCAGCACTGTGGCTCACCTGCCCCCGTGCTGGTGGTTGACTCAAGGGTGTCCCACCGTCACCGTGGACGGGCACATACAACACAGGTGCTGACACAGCCACACGGGAGCGGCTAATGGGACTGTCTGAGCGCAGATGTCCCCCGCCTGCCACAGAGCTGCCGGCACTGAACCCATGTGAGCTCGGCACAGCAGCGGGCATGGCATGTTGCATCCATGGTACCATAGGTTGTGCGCCGAAAGTTGGATGGCCGTGGTAGCTGCCAATGTGGTCCACAGAAGGATAAGGTGTCACATGTGGGAGTGCATAAGGGCCAGATGGTAGCATATGAGAAGGTGCCACGGTTGGTAGTGGAGCTGGCTGGGCCATGCTAGCTGCTAGCAGGGCAGCCATCTGCTGAGTCAGCAGCGTCACATCCTGTGGTGCTGATGTAGGACCCATTGCCCCAGCCGCAGCAGCCCCTGTGCCAACAGCCAGCTGATGTTGCGCGCCCCCAACTGCATTCATGCGGATGCGAGCAACCGGCCACTCGCCAACTCCATCTTCTGCTGCATCCTGCCTCTGCCCAGTCCTGCTGCCACCTCTTTTGGGTTTGTGCTTGCCGCCCCAGCCCCAGCCCCTGCGCCACCCGCTGTGTTCGCCCTCTTGCCCTTCACTGTCACTGTCCCCGAATGTGCCCTGGTGTTTGCGCCGGCCTCTGCTCGGCCCTCTGCTTCCTCCCACTCGTGCACCTTCAATTGGCCCATCTGACTCGCTGTCTTCACCTCGGCCCCTGTGCTGCCACCCATGTAACCTGTACTTGTCGGCCCGGCGAGATGGATGCTGGGGCCCATGCTTCCAGTCATCTGGGCGGCCACGGCAGCAGCCACAGCACAAGATGCCACCCTCTCCACATGGCGCTCCTGGAGCACAGCAGATGCTGCAGGGCCAGCGGTGGCCACAGCGGCGGCGGCAGTACCACACGCAGCAGCTGATGACCAGGAGCCAGATCGCCACGAAAATGAGAGTGCCTGTCTTGGTGCGCAGCATGGCGTTTATGGCGCTACCTGCAAGGAGATGGCACCACACGCGACACCTTGTGCTTCAACTTAAACATAGCACTGCAGCGGCATATCACAGCTTTCAGCAGCTTGCCGGAGCCTGACGAGTACTGTGCATGTGCCATGAGCTTCAACATGGTAGCCAAATCCTGATTTGCTAGCCACCTGAACTCTGAGCAGTCTTTGCATCTGTGCTGCTGCACGTACCACTTGTTCCACCACCAGCTCCCATGTTGGTGCTGTTGTAGACAACGCCACCATTGTTGATGAGATCTTGGTCACGGCCGCCTAGGAGGCAGCATGGCAGCAGTGCAGCAGGACCGCGGCAGCATGGTTTGTCACTCTGAAAGTGTGCATGTGCAAGGCTCGAGGTACCAAGAACTCATCTAGTTGTCTTGGATAGACTCATGTCATCGTGCACAGGGACAGATGGCAGGACGTGCTTCGAGTCCAGGCACAACCATGTGCTGCGATGGCCCCCACCTGTTGAGCTGTTGCCACCACTGCTGGATGAAATGGGGGCACACCAGATGGGCTCTAGGAGATTCTGCGGATCACAATCAGCCAGCTGAACAGACTGGGATTTGGTTGGCAGCCCTGTATGCTGCACACACAGCCTGTGCCTCCCTGTTGCACGCCACGACTGACTGCATCATCGGGACCACCCAAGTTTCAGTACACACACCGTGAAATCAGAGGCATATCCTGCCATGCACTGGCAGGTGCAGCTGACCACAGTGCCATGACCCCCACAGTCAGCAGGAGGCTGTGGGCCAGTGCATGCTGCCGATGGAGAGGGTGCCGTCAGGCCGCTGGGCGACGGGCTCAGTGTTGGAGCTCGCTGCGGCTGCGCGTATTCAGGCGGACCCGTGTTGTGGTGCAATTGAGCATGAACCCAACAAAAGCCAGAAAGCACTTACTGGTGCAGGATTTGATACGTTGTAGACCCGGGAGCCTCCCGAAAAGTCGATGCTCATGCCCCGAGCCTGCAGCTACACCGAGGCTGTACAGTGCCCCAACGGAAAACAAAGCGATGAGCGCCAGGACCCTACCAGCACGCAACAAGAAATTCGACTAGGCAAGCTGCGTGTACTGCCCAGATGTGCGTAATGCATCTTGCAAGGCCTCACTCTACCTGTGGAACTGTGTCCAAGGTGAGCGGAATACTGGAGGCCACACACACAGTGGCTGAGTTGTGCTGCATCAACTGCAATGGTGGAGCCTGATGATGGCAACCTGTCCTGCCTTTGCCTCCATGTATTCGCCATCCCCAGCGTGGGGTGCATCCGCTGCCTTCATTGTTGCATCAGATGCTTGCAAATCAGCACAGGCGCGGCTAACGAAGCCCTTGTGAAACGTATCGATCGGCGGTAACACATGCTGGCGATGCAGCCAGAATCCAACAAACGAGGTGTGAACGGATACATGTTGCGACGTAGCAGCAACCAATGTGGGAGCAAGTACTGTCAATTTCCCACCCAGAGCCATGTCAGTCTGCTAACAGCTGCCCTGATGTGTCTACTGCATGTCAGCTTCCTACGTGCCCCCACCCACACCCCGGCAGCGCCGTCAGTTGTCACATCACTGGCACACTCCTGCCAAACCACCCGCGGGCAGCAGCACCTACATGCAGCCACCATGTTGTACAGACGGTGCCTAGCTCTGCCATGAGCGTGCGGCAAGCATATGAAGAGCACACAACATACATACAGTACGTGTTCTTGGGTGCAAGCCCCCAGGCAGCCATGCCGCAACAGCGCAGGGGCAGCGTGCGCGTGGGCGCTGCGACTGGTGCGCTCCACAACCCACCCACCCAACCTGTCATGCAGACCCCCACCAATCATAACCCCAAACCGTCCCACGCAACCCGGTTTTCCCTGCCCCCGGCGTTTTCGGCCATGCATCCACCCCCGACATGGAAGCCGCCAGGCAAGAATGAGAGGTCACACCACCGTTTTTTCCGAATGACTGAACCATACACCAGAAGCGCCCAGCACAGCACCATGCCAGAAGCGCTGCAGTTATGTTGCATTGCCTCCCCCTTGGCCCCACCCCCCCGCTGACCCAAAACGCAGGGTGGCCGATGGAGCACAAGGGGCCCGCTGCGTGGCACCCACGCCCCTGCCACGATGGCACTGTGGGAGCTGGGGCGCGCTGAGGCTGTGTGCGCTGCAGTCCACCGCAGGCTGACAGCATCACACAGTGGCGCTGCAGCGCAGGAGAGCTGCGTGCACTACACTCCTAACCCTGCATCCTTAATCTGGTAGCGCGGCAGTCGGCCATCAACTTGTATGCCCCTGCAAACACAGCGATGTGCGCGCAAAGTCACGCCAGTGCCCTCTACAAAGGGCAGCTACACTCGCAGCACTGCTGTGAGCGGCATTCCTGTGTGGAGCCACGGTCAAGTGCTACACATCCAACAGCCATGCAAGCAGTACTGCAGTGTTGTCATCAACCACCATGCAGCAGATAGACCTGGCATGGTGGTTCATGTTGACAGCCCAGAAGCAGTGTGCATGCAGCAATTTGGCGTGCAACCAGAACACTCACTTTGGTGCCCGCTGCGCAGCGACTTGCTGCAGCACCTGCCATTTGCGGTCCCGTGTTTCCACTTGCTGCTGCTGCTGCTGGCGCTCATCCTCGTACTTGCGCTTGCAGTCCTCATACAGCTGCTCGTCAAGCTCCTGGAACATCTTGCGCACATTGACTGTGAGCCCGTGCACTGCAGGATTCCAGTGGCTGGCTGTGTTTTCCTCGAGCGCAGGTAGCACCAGCGGCAGCAGCTGGTGCCGGTGCTGCGCGACCAGGTTAACAATGTACTCATTGTTCCACAGGAACAGCGAGCGCTCTGCCACCTGCACATGAATGACAGAACATACAAATCATGAAACCCCCACCTCATTCCTCACTGCCCACAGCTGCTTGCATGCAAACGGACAACATGGAGAAGAGCTTTACGGGAGGTTTATCAATTTGCACTTGGTGAGCTGCCTTGCGCGCTGCAAATACTGCAGCAAAAGCCATGCGACAGCTGAGCGTTGTACACACTGCACTGTCATTCACTGCACAACATGGCCCAGCATGCAAGCCGGTACAGAGCTTGCATGACGTGCTGGGCACTGACAATCGAGCGCGCCACTGAGACAGCACACCCACACTGCATCTGCTGCAGGCCTAGCGCACCTGGAAATGCTGACTGTTGAGGCACTTGGCCAACTGCTTGAAGAGGGGTGTCATGACTTTCTGAAACTCTGTCGCCTGCGTCAGCTCGAGAATCTCCTCCAGCTCGCCGAGGAACAGCACCTCTTTTTGGCTGTTGGTAACGGGCCAATATTTGAGCAGCGCCTTCAGCACTGGCTCTGCTAGCTTGGAGTCCTTCTCGACAAACTACGGGCACGTCCGATGAAAAGCATACCTGATGCTCAACGACATGCAGCGATCGTGCCTAAAGCAAACAGGCAAGACGCACGATGGACCAGATCACGACTTTCAACCGACCGTATACACACAAAACCCCAGAACCGCACCTGTGTCACGCAATAAGCCAGCTGCTGGTGGTACATGGCTACGCACTTGGGCTTGTGCAGCGGCATGAGCGCCCGCTGGAGGAACATCTGCACGAGCAGGGCCATGGACAAGCGTTTGATCATGCCTTGCATGGTGGGGGCATGCACACATGGCATGCATGGAGAACCCTCCCCACCTTGTGCTCCTCCTTCAGGGGAAGCGCGAACCCGTTGATGATTGAGCCCAGTATCTCCAGCAGCTCGGCCACGCCATTGTGACGCTCCGTCTCAAAGATGAAGCGGTAAAACACGTTGTTGATGGCCTTGCGGATGAACGGGCGGTGCACCATGAACTTGCCATAGATGCGGTGCAAGATGGTCTTGAGATAGTCGCGCTCGCGGGGATCCTCTGAGTCAAACAGCTCCAGCAGCTTCAGCACAAACTGCTGATCAATGTACTTCTTGGCCACCTTCGCGTCCGTGTCATTGCTGACCACGTAGCGTAGGAGAAACTCATACACAATCTGCGAACCGAGCGCAAATGGAGTCAGGAACCCTTCTCCAATACTGGGTTCATGCCAACATGTCATGCACCATGCGCCCATGCACCCCCATGCCATGCACCTGCACTTGAGCCCGCAGATCAGGGGCTCCCCGCATGCGCACCTGCAGGTGTGGCCACGCCGGATCCAAGCTGGGCTCCTCCTCTTCCGCATCAAAGTTCTCCACTTCATGTGACCGTGCTGGGGGCAGGGTCCTGAACAGATTGTGGCTCAGCATGAACACGATGTCTTCTGAAACCTGCTCTGTAAACTTCCCTTGCCCGCTGTTCGCGTAGTCCACCAGCTCCAGGAGCGTCTGCCGCTTCATTTCCTTCTCCCGCACATGCTTTGTTGGGTCCGTGAAGTCAAATGTAAAGCTGCACATGTGCAGCTTCTGCACGAAGAGATACTGCTTCTCCGCTGGCGAGACATCGCGGAAAGAGGGCAGGGGGTCTGCGTAGTACTGGGAGAAAGTCTGCTCGTTGATGACGGGAAGAGGAGGCTTTTCCCTGGCCGCTGACACTGGCCTCGACGTCTGGCCTACTGCTTTGCTTATCGCTGAGCTGGTTGAGGGCTTGCTGCTGGTGCTGGTGGAGGTGGAGGCCTCGCTATCCTTGCTGCTCTTGCTGCTCTTTGTGCCACCTCCACCAAACTTCTGCTTCATGCTCTTCAGCATTCTTCAGCAGCGCGACCCAAACTTGCAGCCCAGTCTCTTTACCCTACAGCGCAATCCATCCTAAGTCGTCATCATGAACTGGGATGATGAAGAGTTTGAGCAGCGCAACAGTCAAATGGGACCAGCACATGTCCGGGACCCCCACACATGATGCCATTGCCCTCATTCTCCAGTCGCTGGGGGTATGCTGCTGTGCGCATTGCGCAGTATGCACCATATCAAGCGCTCGACACTTTCTTGGGGGGCAAAAGTTTTGAATGTTTGATGGTACATAAGCAGCTTTTGCATGCAGCCCAGCAGCCCAGCTTGGGTGTCTTGGGACCAGCCAAAAATTCATACCCAATGGATATTAAATATGTGTTCCGCAGTACCTGCTGCTTACAGCTGCGGTACAGCGGCTGTTGGCAGCGTCCCTGACCTAGCCACCACATTCACTGCTCCTTGCCAACTGTGTTGAGGAAATTCTTTTGCTGAGTGGCTAGAAGCCTCGGTTGCTGGGAGTGTGTCGACACCCAAGGCTTCCAATTGTGCCAGCACAGCAGCCTCCAACTGGAAGAGCTCCTCATCGTGCACGCCCATCTGCAACACAGCAGATGCACAACGCAATGCTATTCACCATCAACGGCCAGCAAGTCGCCGTACAGTGGTGTAATTTTCTTCCCCTTTCATGCCGCACTCAATGAAACAGCCTGCTGTTGACAAGGTGTCGAGAAAGCAGGTTTGATAAGTGATTTCTGAGGGTGTACCATCAGGAGGTGCAGGCAGCAGGGCCTACCTTCCGCATGGCATCCGCCAGACGTGTCACGTATTCCCAATTAGACCCCGACGGTCCCTGCGCTGTTGCGATCTGGGCTGCCAGCTGCTCACGGCTGGCTGGGCCAAGCCAATTGCGGTTGCGACTGCATGAGGAATGCACCAAGATCACAAATACAATAACTTGGTTGAGGCAGCATGATGACAGATGTGCCACAGTGCATTTAGAAATAAAAAGAAAACATGCGAAACACGGTGTATGCTTATTCTACCTCACGGCAGGCATCTGTGTGCCAAATCCGGCGTACGATGCAACGCGCACACACAATCTCACACTCGCAACATGGCGCTTCAGGGCCGATCCAAGCCCCCACACCTGACTTGCCTTGTGTCTGACGACGCAATGTAACAAAGGACACCTTGCAGCAACAGCATATGCTCTCCAGTCTGCCCACTGCAACTGACACTCGTGTTAGTGTCTGTGCTGCTGCCGGCTGTGACGTCCTGCTCGCTGTCAAGTCGCGACAGCTGCTGCGTGTCAGATGTCTTACTGGACGTATGCAAGTTAGGTAGCTGATCTGCATGGCCGTACACGTTCACCAGCTCCCGCACGTCGTATTGCTTCTCACGCCACTCAAGGTACTGGACGTGGCAAGCGATACAGGCCAAATTCAGTGGCATCCAAGTATTCAGTGCAACACCCTGCTTATGGGCATGTTGATCCATGCAGTTCCAACACAACCGCCGCTGTTGGATTGTGAACCAAGAAGGTGGACAAGAAACGCATGAGGTGCGTGCACCATAGGATCTATTGCTGGCTCACCTTCAGTGTCTGCGCTTGCTCTTCTGCAGTGCCCACCAGCTCGTAAGCCACACCCCACTGCGTGTGACCGCACACAAACAACGGTGATGAACCAGCCATGGTGCCCATGAGGAATCCGACACCATGATCCTTCTCCACTGTGCAGCTCATTACTTACTGTCACTGCTCCTTCGCACTTTTCCAGCGTCACCGTGCGGCCCGGGGCTTCAGGCGTACCTCGGTGGTCTGATCATGACGTGCAGAGCATGCACAGAACGTTGTGTGCTATCATTGCATGATGTGCGCTTATAAGAACACACGTCGCTGACACTGCGTGTTGTAGCATGATGCTAGCAGTCAGAACCATGCATGGATGTGCACGGTATGTGTGCATGCAAGTGCGTCACCATGTGTTCAGCATTACTCACCTGTCGACCCCTGCCACCAAACCCTGCGCCAGTCCTTTATGAAGCCTTGTACCTTTCTAGCATGCTCAAAGCCTGGTCTGTGCACCAGAGATCCATACCCAAATATCCATATTGAATTTGTGGTGGGTGAAATTATGGAGCTCGCCAGCGGTTTAAGATAAGACATAATATAAATATGCAAATTGGACGACCCGAGCTCATCAGAGATGCGTCACGCAGCTGCCCTACTGCCTGAGTCTCAGAGTGAGGTCCCTTAATGCGCTTTTTTCTATTTAGGCCGCATTCAGGTCATGCGAGAGATCCTCCTTGCTTTTATAGGGTGTAGGATCCGGCAAGCTCTTCGCTTTAATACAGGCGCTCTCAGTGGCGTGCCGCCACAGATCACAAACTTCTTCTCAACATTGATTAGCAGGCCGCCGCCGGAGAAGCGAAGAAAAATGCCCCCTCTTGCCGAGAAGGCTGCGGAGGTGTGCTTTTACACAGCAGCGTTCTATGAATTGCTGGGTTCATAGGTGATGCGTTTAGCTACGATCCCGCCATCAGTTGGGAGACCTGTGATGGCGATCCTAGATGGCTGGTTACTTGTGGGCGGGCGGATATGCAGGGCCAGGGGTCGACGGCACGGCGTGATCAGCTGCTGGCGATCCAGGCAGAGGCGCAGAAGCGCTGGGCCGCCAGCAAGATCTTCGAGGTCAATGCTCCAGCACCTGGTAAGGAGCCGCATGGTCACATGGTGCAGCGCATGGGCTGCAGCGCCCTGCCGCAGCCGCCCTGCCAACTCATGCAATGCACAGAACCAAACAAGCTGATTATCTGGTGTGGATGGCAGTGATGTCCGCTCATCAGCACGCAGCAGCTTGATGGACGCATGGGATCTTGCAAGATCCTGGCATGCATGGTGCGCATGCATGGCTGATGTACCAGTGATGCTGTGTTGCACGTGTTGCGGCAGGTGAGGCGGACACTGGGAAGTTCTTCGGGAACTTCCCCTACCCATACATGAATGGCCTGCTGCATTTGGGCCACGCGTTCACCATCTCCAAGGTGCAAAGAAGTCTTGCTGCTCTCAGCACCATGATGCACATCAGCAAAACGCTGCCGTGCATTTCAGAGGATGCATGGCGCAGACAATGCGACAGCATTCCTTGACTAAGCTTACCATATGACCAGTGAATTGATGAGACCACACTGATACTTGATCATGCTCTATTGTGCCTGCAGCTGGAGTTTGCATCTGCATACCACCGCCTTTGCGGCAAGCGCGTGCTGTTCCCCCAGGGGTTCCACTGCACTGGCATGCCCATCAAGGTGTGTACTTGCAGCTACTGGGCTTGCGGGTCTTGTGCATCCACCCACACGAGCTTCAAGGGCCTGCATGTTGCTGGGACAGGCCATGACAGCATGAGATGCAAACCAGGTGGATTTCATAACACTTTGGTGTTGTGCAGGCTGTCGCCCCACATGTGCCCGACTGCCTCCCTTTGCATGTGCACTAAAAGCACACTAGAGCAGACTGCCTCCCTCTACATGTGCACTAAAAGCACACTAGAGCAGACTGGCCCCCTCTACATGCGCAACACGGGCAGGCTGTGGCACTCTGTGTCTGCAGGCGTGCGCCGACAAGCTGTCACATGAGCTGGAGCGCTACGGCTGCCCACCCAAGTTCCCTACAGAAGAGGAGGCAGCGGCTGAGGCGGCGGCAGCGGAGGCCGCAGCTGCTGCGCAAGGACCTGCAGAGGTGTGCGCCTGAGCAACAGTGCACCAGCGGTTGAGGCAAGGCACAGTGCTGCGGGTAGCGCAGCTCACACTAAGCAATGGGGCAGACACGCTTGGATGCTTGCGCATTGCATTTCGAAGCCGGGGTCAGGCGGCGTTGGTTGGGGTTTTGTGCATGTGGAGCACACCACATCCCACCGTGCCACACGCTGTTTGGTCCACATGCCACGCCTCACGGCAGGTCAAGGACCCTACCAAATTCAGTGGCAAGAAGTCCAAGGCGGCCGCAAAGAAAGGCCCGGGTGCCACACAGTGGGGCATCCTCAGGCTGTCTGGCATCCCTGAGCAGGAGATCCCCGCGTTTGCCACCACCGACCACTGGCTCAAGGTGAGGTGCTCCCCACCAGCTGCTGTGCAGCTCTCAGGGCAGCTGGGGACAGCGGGACTGGCGCCCATGTCATGCGCGGCACCAATGCCACATGACATGTAACGGCACTCAGTCACATGCAGAGGTGCTTCAACTTGCAGAACTGTGCCATGGCGCATGCATGTGCAGTACTTTCCGCCTCTGGCCAAGGACCATCTTGAGCTGATGGGGTGTGGTGTGGACTGGCGGCGCTCGTTCATCACGACGGACATGAACCCCTACTACGACTCATTCGTGCGCTGGTGCGTTGTGCGGTGACGTGAACAAAGATTATGCTGGTGCGTGTAGGTGCGGCATGATGCTGCAGGCATGGTTGCCGCATGAGGTGGCACTCCATCCGAGCCTGGGCTGTGTGACCTGCGTCATGCACTCAGCACATGTGAAGGGGCATGATGAGGCATACTAGGGCCAGGAGCCGTTGGCCCAGGCAATGCATACCAAGCCTGGATGTATGGTGCACATATGGCCTGGGATGAGCTCGGAAACCACTGGAGGCCTGCATCAGTGCGGCGTGGGCGTGGGATGGGTGGCGGGGTGACTGGTGCGTGGCAGCGGCCTGGCGTGGAGTGCCCACTCATGGCACACCCCTGCTGCCTGCGCAGTGCCCCGCTGCTCACCCACACCACCCACATTGCACTGCATGCGGGCGGAGGGAGAAAAACTTGAACGCACGCACTGAGGCCCCTCGCACACAGCACGTAGCACTTGCATCCCTGCATGCTGCTCCATGTGCCATGTCGACCTCGTGCCATCACTCAGCGCCTCCATACCTGCTACATACCTGCTGCATGGTCCATGCACGCCACAGCTGCATGCCAACCTGCCTCAACTGCTTGTACTGCTGTGCCGGCGGCAGGCAGTTCTGGACGCTGTACCGCCTGGGCAAGGTGATCAAGGATAAGCGCAACACCATCTACTCGCCACTGGACGGCCAGCCGTGCGCCGACCACGACCGTGCCACGGGCGAGGGTGTCAACCCGCAGGTCCGCTCCTGCCATGCTAGCAGTACAGGATAGCGTGATAGGATACCCTGAGACATGAATGTGTGCTACCTCTGCCAGTCGCTGACTGCGCATGCCCGTGCCCTGTGCCATGAATGTGTGCTACCTCTGCCAGTCGCTGACTGCACATGCCCGTGCCCTGTGCCATTGTCTGATCCCATGCAACGCCATGTCAAGCCGCCCATCAATAGAGGTCTAAACGCCAGCAAGTGCAACCCATATGACGCAGGACTACACGCTCATCAAGCTGGAGGTGGCTGAGCTGACCGGCAAGTTGGCCGCACTGGCGGGCCACGGCAAGGTGTTCCTCATGGCAGCCACACTGCGGCCTGAGACCATGTACGGCCAGACCAACTGCTGGGCGCTGCCTGAGGGGCAGTACGGCGCGTACAAGGGCCTGAATGACGAGATCTACATCATGACAGAGCGCTCGGCGCTGAACCTGTCGTACCAGGTGCATGCTGATGATGGTTGGGGTTTTGTGTGCAATGTGTGCGTGTGTGTGGCCTTTGTCTAGCGGTGCAGGGCGGGGGACCAGGGGCAGGGCAGTGGAGGGGCAGGCCTGAGGTCAGCGCTTCACACAGCCTGAACAACAAACAGGTTTAGGGTTTAGAGTTAAGGGTATGGTGTACCTGCCACTCCGGCACATGATGCCCTGGCCAACCGCGCTTCACATGATGGCACTTGGTGCGCTACAGGAGAAGACGCCTGTGCGTGGCCAGCCCGAGTGCCTGCTTGAGCTGACAGGGCAGGACCTGATTGGCACACCCCTCAAGGCGCCCCATGCGGTGCACCCGGTGGTGTATGTGCTGCCGCTGCTCACCATCCTCACCAACAAGGGCACAGGCATTGTGACGTCCGTGCCCTCCGATTCACCCGACGACTACACAGCGCTCATGGTGCGTGCTGTCCAGCGGGGCAGGACAGCGGTTTGGGCTTGTGGCTTTTGGGTCTTTTACAGTTGTGGAGGGCGCCTGGGTCTTGGGCCTGATCCTGATGAGTTGGGTGAGCGGCGCTAATACTGGATGGAACAGGTGTTGATCAGAGCATGGTTAGTTGTTGGGCGACAGGGTTGAAGGCAGATGCACGCACACGCAAGTGCGCCCCGCAGCCCCAAGCAGCCCGCGCACCAGCACACGCTCCAGCGGTGCGCGGGTTTATGGATGAACCAGGGCTGCCAGACTGAGGGGGAGGCCCCGTATGCGTTAGATTACCCGTGGCCCCACAACCACATGGGCCACGGACATGAGCACGCACGCACATCCAACGGTGGTTCCACCATGATGCCGACGATGCACATACTGCTTCGTCCGATGCAAGTTTGTGGGTTGCTTTTGTCCTGTGACTGGCACATTGCCGTGAAACAAGCTGTTATCCTGCTTACTGCATCACGCCTTGACAGGACCTGAAAAAGAAGCCCAAGCTGCGTGAGAAGTACAACGTCAAGGACGAGTGGGTCATGCCCTTTGACATCATCCCCATCATTGACATCCCTGGCTACGGCGACAAGGCCGCGCAGGTGCGTGAGGGCGCAAATGCTTCATTTGCACGATTGGCAGAGTGATGCACGCACCAGGCATACTTTGCTTATTTGTTGGCGACTGATGTGCGCAGCTTCCACCTCCATGATCATGATGCGGCCCTTCACATGTGGCACGGAGTGACCTGGTGTGTGCGGCTGGCGTGTAACTTGGGATGCAGGTCGTGTGCGAGGAGCTGAAGATCCAGTCTCAGAATGACACGGCCAAGCTGGCGGAGGCCAAACAGCGCGTGTACCTCAAGGGCTTCACAGATGGTGTCATGACGGTGGGTTTGATCGTTGTGCGCCGGCCTGCAGTGAGGTGCTGCCATCTGCGCAGAGTCTAGTACAGACTGGTAGATGCATGCTGCGTTGTATGCCTTGCCACACCGTCGTGGGCGGTGCTGTTGCTGCAGCACCCACTGGCACCACTCCACCGGTGTATCTGACTTGACTGCTGCTGCCACGGCTCCACAACGTGTGCGCAGGTGGGCAAGTATGCGGGCCGCAAGGTCAGCGAAGCCAAGCCGCTGATCCGTGATTGGATGTATGCTGCAGGCCTGGCTCTGCCATACAGCGAGCCAGAGAAGCAGGTGAGGCAGTTGAACAGATGAATTGCGTGCCCTGCTCCTCACACGTGCTTCCGCCGTGGCAATCTGAATTGCCATGGCAAAGCTGGCACATGGCTGAAATGTAGTCATTGAGACCACACCACCAGCATGAAAATTCACAGCGGACCTGCTACGTGCAACACATATGACTGAGCACATGTTTGCTTGCCTGCTCAGTTGTCTGCACGCTTACCACAGCCACCTATCCACATTGGCATGGCTGTTCATAACCGCACATACACACGCACCCCGCACACGTGTCCGCAGGTCATTTCGCGCTCCGGTGATGAGTGCGTGGTGGCGTTGACAGACCAGTGGTACCTGACGTACGGCGAGGAGGAGTGGCAGGCGCTCACGCGTCGCGCGCTGGACGGCATTGAGACATACAGCGAAGAGGCGCGCAACAGCTTCGCACACACGCTGGGTGGGTATGGGAGGCACAGGCACATACAGGGTGATTGGACAGGGTGGCTCAGGATAGGCAGGCGGATGTACAACCCAATGCCTGGTGGCAGCAATCGCGTCCTGGTCTGTCATCATGACATTTGCTCGCATGCTTGCATGTTCGCATCACTAGGTATGCAGCACGCGCATGCTCTGCCGGCTGAGTTGTGCGCATGTGCCTCCAGCCACAATTGCATGCCAACACACGCTGCAGGGTGGCTCAAGTCATGGGCTTGCTCACGCTCCTTTGGCCTGGGTACTCGTGTGCCATGGGACGAGCAGTTCCTGATCGAGTCTCTCTCCGACTCCACCATCTACATGGCCTTCTACACAGTGGCGCACATCCTGCAGGTGTGCGTTGTGCATGGTTGTTGCTTGGCTGGCTTGCCTACACTGCATGCGATGGCAGTGGTCTTGTTAGGCTGCCACACGCAAGAGGCATCACTTGTTGTGCGTGCCTTGTGCCTGACCGTATGTGGCCTGAGTCAAAGTGCTTTGTTAACTATGGTGCTTCACCATGTGCCTGCTCGCCTGTGCACCTGCACTGTGATCACACTCTTACCACACCATGATCACGACCTGCGCTGCAGGAGGGCGACATGTATGGCACCCATCATGGTGCCATCAAGCCAGAGCAGATGACCAACGAGGTGTGGGATCACATCTTCCTGGGCAAACCTGCGCCAGCTGGCTGCACCATCCCAGCCGAGCTGCTGGCAAAGATGCGGCGCGAGTTTGAGTACTGGTACCCCTGGGACCTGCGCGTGTCTGGCAAGGTGTGTGTGTGTGTGACTGGGGCTGAGGTGAGGGGCCACACGTGCTGCAACACATGGGGTGTGACATCAGGGGGGCATGCTGTGGAGTACCAGTATGGCGCATGCTACAGCCAGGGCGTGTGCTGTACTCCACAGCGTTTGACGCCTCATGATCTTGATATCGGAGAGCGGGGCAGGGCCTGCACGTTTTTCGTGAAGGGTTTAGAGTAGGAGGGTGCACAACACAAGTGCGCCCCGCAGCCCCAAGCAGTCCGCGCACCAGCACACGCTCCAGCGGTGCGCGGGTTTATGGATGAACCAGGGCTGCCAGACTGAGGGGGAGGCCCCGTATGCGTTAGATTACCCGTGGCCCCACAACCACATGGGCCACGGACATGAGCACGCACGCACACTCCATCCATGTACACACGCGCACGTCCCCATGTCCACAGTGTCTTTCCTCTGAGGGTGTAGCAGCTCATGGGTTGTGGGTCGGTTGGACTGCCGCCATGGATCGTGCTCACAAACACCCACAACCGTTCCTCGCCACTGATCTGTTCACCGGCTTCACCCAGGACCTCATTGGCAACCATCTGACCATGGCTCTGTACAACCACACCGCCATGTGGCCTGACCAGCCCAAGAACTGGCCACGCGCAATCCGCTGCAACGGCCACCTGCTGCTGAACAGTGAAAAGATGTCCAAGTCAACTGGCAACTTCAAGACACTCAATGAGGTGCGTGGGCGTTGCATGGGCCGTGACGCCGTGTTGTGCAGGGGTGGGGCCAGTTTTTGTTTGAAAACATGCGCTGCAGCCGCTATACTTCAGATGCTGGCTTTTCTGTGCACAGCACAGTCACATCAGGCTGGTAGTGGTCAGGTCATGCACCTCCTGTTGTCAGGGCACTGAGACCCAGATCCACTGACAACACTTTCAGACTTCCATGCACATAATGCACAACCTTCAGGCAATTGCATGCACCTGTCAGTCCGTCCGCCGCCCATCGCGGATGTCGTGCGTGTGCCTCGCAGTCCATCGCGGAGTTTGGGTCAGACGCGACGCGCTGGGCGCTCGCAGACGCGGGCGATGGCATGGACGACGCCAACTTTGAGACGTCCACCGCGAACGCGGCCATCTTGCGCCTGACACGCGAGCTGGCATGGACAGAGGAGGTCCTGGCGCCAGGGGCAGGTGCGTGTTTGCGTGTTTGCGGAGGTGTGTGCGCAGCTGGGAGGTGGGAGCTTTGCTGAGGTTGCCTGCTGCCCATTGCATGCAGTGCACGCAGGCCCTGCTCTCGCAGGGTGCTTGCTCTGTCAGCTCCTCTGCCATGCCTGCATGCTGTCAGTTTGAGTGGTCCTTTAGGGATCAAATCCATAGCCGCTGGCAACATGTTGCGCTCGCTGGTCCCACGGCCTTGTGGCACTTGCAGGCCTGCGCGAGGGGCCGCCCTCCACCTTGTATGATCGCATTTTTGCAAACGCCATCAACATTGCGATTGTCAAGACCAAGGTGCGAGCATGGGCACCATCTGCGTGGCGATGGCCTGTGCTTTGAGCATGCGAACTGCTTCGCCAGCATGTGTGCACAGCGGAACCATGGGATGCAAGAGGACCTCACTGGGGCTGCGAACACACACGACTCGATGAAAAACATTCGTACAATGCTGCACGAAGCACGTCAAGACACATGCACATGGCCTGGGATGAGCTCGGAAACCACTGGAGGCCTGCATCAGTGCGGCGTGGGCGTGGGATGGGTGGCGGGGTGACTGGTGCATGGCAGCGGCCTTGCGTGGAGTGCCCACTCATGGCACACCCCTGCTGCCTGCGCAGTGCCCCGCTGCTCACCCACACCACCCACGTTGCACTGCATGCGGGCGGAGGGAGAAAAACTTGAACGCACGCACTGAGGCCTGCACATCCATGCACCCGCCACCTGTATCATGTAAAGCTGTTGCTTGTGGCTTGCGTATGGATTTGTTTTGTGCATTTGGGCGAAACACACACACACACCAGCTATCACCAACTGCAGGAGGCATATGACAAGCTGCTGTTCCGTGAGGCACTCAAGGCTGCGGCATACGACCTGGGCAACGCGCGTGATGTGTACCGGTAGGTACCCCTGGGGCAGCCTCCCAGTTGTCCAGGCTGTATATGTTGTGGGGCAGTGCCACTGTGCTGGCCTGGGGCACATGTGTGTGGTCTTGGCCAGCCAAGCAGCATGCGCAGTGTGCTGCGTATTGGCACCTGACCAGCGCTCTGTTGCATCCTGCACTGTGCAGGTTTGCATGCGGGCCAGATGGTATGAACAAGCAGCTGGTGGAGCGGTTTGTGATGGTGAGCGCGCAGCTGCTGGCACCCATCACGCCACACACCAGCGAGCACATCTGGGTCAACCTGCTCAAGCGCGGAGGGTCAGTGCTCAACAGCGGGTGGCCACAGGGCGATGCGCCCGACTTCGTCATGCAGGTGCGTGGGGGCAGGGCGTCCCCTGCACAGCATGTGACTTGTGTGGGGTCCCAGCAACAGCCTGCTGATCCTGTACATATGCAGCGTGTGCAAGCTTATGTTGCAACATCGGTCGGGTCTGCGTTAGACGATATGTTGCACTGTCAATGATCATGTCGTATGCCTGCACACACGCACTGTGGCGCCTTTGCATTTCCAGCCCCGTCGACTGCTGTGTGTACTGCTTGCACTGCTGTACTGCTCATCTGCAGCGCGCGGCGCAGTACATCGAGGACACGATCCCCGCGCTGCGCAAGCTCATCCAAAAGGCAGAGACACCCGCGAAAAAGAAGGGCGGGCCAGAGCCGACGCCGCTCAAGGTGGTGCACGGCGACATCTTTGTGGCTGAGCGGTTTGTGGGGTGGCAGGAGAAGGCGTTGCTGGCGCTGCAGGCCGCGTATGACACGCAAGCCAAGGTGGGTGCAGCTGTGTGCGTCAGCAACTGTTGACGGGCCCACATGTAAGTACACGCACTTGCATGCATGGAGATCAGCCAAGCAACACTCTGGGTCACCACGGCGGAAGGGTGGCATATGCACTGATGTGCATGCTGTCTTTTGCGGTGGTACCCATTTGTTGCTTTGGGGCAGCTTTCTTCTTGCCCGTCTGACCAGCTGTGACATGCATGTGCGTGCAGAACTTCCCATCTGACGTGTACAACCGGGTGGTAGAGGCGGTCAAGGCGGACGAGTCACTGGCAGGCAAGAATGACAAGGAGATCAAAGCGGCTGTCCTGCCGTTCGCCAAGTTCAAGAGTGAGGAGGCAGTTAAGGTTGGGCCACAGGTGCTGGACGTCAAGCTGCCATTTGATGAGGCTGAGCTGCTGCGCGAGAACCTGCCCTACCTCAAGCGCACACTCAAGGTGGAGTCGCTCGCCGTGCACATGGCAAGCGATGCAGCAGCAGTTGCAGCGGCGCCACACCCTGTGGATCCAGGCACAGCCATGCCTGGGGCCCCTGTCACTGCTTTCAAGGTGGAGGCGGCTAGCAGCTGAGCCTGGCACCCCTCCTTGTTTGGAGATGACAGCTGGCAGTAGCTGTTCACAGTCTGGAAAGCAGCAAGCTTGACGCCTGCTGCGCAGAGCATGGCTAGCTGCGCCATCCTGTGAGATCAACAGGTATTTGATGGCGAGCAAGAGCCCAGGCCTTGGCTGGGGATGCTGCTGGAGCAGCTTGTCTGCAGAGCTGCTGCCGCATGTACGCATTATTCTGCCTCCAAACGTATGCGGGGTGAGAGAACCAAATCTGACCATGAAAGCGTGGGGAGTGACTGTGGTTCATATGCATGCTAACTGCGTGTGAACGAATGAACAGTGAGGCGCACTGCTGCGTACCAGAGAGGTTGCAGATGGTCCCGCACTATGAGGCTGCGCACTTGAGGAACGCAGATGTTCCAGTGAGATCGATGCTTGAGGAACGCAGATGTTCCAGTGAGATCGATGCTTGAGGAGCTGCTGTGCAGCTACAACACGATGTGTAAAGGCGGCGGCTGTGAACAGGAACACACCATACAGCATGTAGCTTACAACTTTGCCTTGTGCAATGCACTGCAGGGCTGTCCGCGGCAGACCAGCTGCTCTCACAGGATGATGTGACAGGGGAGTCATTCTTTGAATTGGCAAGCTGATTGCGTGGAGCGTTGATTGTATTTAACTTCGAGATGCGTCGTAAACTTAGTGTCAAGCATGTATGAGCCCACCTGAACCAGCGCTGTTTGCTGCACAATTTGATCAATTGCCAATTCATAGCATGAGCCAGGAGGAGATAGCTCCTGACGACCCAGGGCCAAGCGGGGCAAAAGACAAGGAGGAGGGAGCCTCGCAGCCTGGATTCATTGAGCACAAAGTCGGTCTTGTCTATACACACAAAGCTACGAGCTGTGCCGATCTGCACCTGTTGCATTGACACCTGTCCGTGTACAATCGCAGGTATCAAACAGAGACACCCTAGCCGGCATCGCCCTCAAATACAACGTATCGGTGGGTGTTCAGCGACTTGGCTGAGTCGAAACACCAACAGAAGTGCAGAAGCGCACTACCGGTGCTGGAACATGTTTTATTTGTGCACACGGCACTCCCTCAGGTCGCTGACATTAAGCGAGCCAATGGCTTGCTATCTGACTCCGCCCTGTATGGTCGGAGCACATTGCAAATACCCACAAGGCTCATGCCCCTTGGGTGGGTGATCGCCAGGCGCTACTTGTGTTTGTGCAGCAGCTTCTTGTTAGCATTGACCGGGTATCATGTTTCTTGCAACACCTTTTGCTAGTTCTCTACGGGTGTTTTGCCGACGCAGGGAGGAGCTTCAGGTCATTTTTGCGCAGGTTGCGTCTGGTTTTGGGCGAGACCCTGTGCTGAATGCAGAAGCCAACCTGCACCCTGCGTCAGCAGCTGTGGCCCGTGTTGCCCGCACATTGAACATTGTGAATGGCGACAGCTATCCAGCAGGTGTGCATGCGTGCAGTAAGGGGGTGCGTGTGCATGATGTGCCTGATTTGTGCGGGGAGTTCAGGTGCACCAGGCGTGGACGGAGGAACATGCACGCTGAGATGGAGCATGGCTGCGCACATTATGCGGGTATGCATGACTGCAAAAGCAGTTGACGCAGCTTTGCACGCATGTGAAGCAGGTGGCCTGGGCGCCAACAATGCTGTTGCTTATGGTCATGCACTGATCCTGTCATGAACCATGACGCGCAGACCTGCCATCGGATGCCCCGTGGTGGTGCGCATGTGGAACATGTGAAGAAGATGATGATGGGGTGGGGCATTGCCGCAGCCGCCGCATGACTGGCAGCAGCTGTGGGGATGTGGAGCTGATGGAGCGGACAGCCACAGGGGAACTCATGACACCACCCTCCACAAGTACAGGTGTGCACGATCATGCGCCTGTTGCTGTTGCCCCTGCAATGATTCATGGTACATATCTGCTCGGTGCCTGCTTGTTTGCTGATTGTTCAGCGCAGGCAAAACGTCTCATGCACGATGCATCAGGAATGCTAGATGTGCGGCGAGGAGTATTGAAATGCATGCTTGCTCGCTGGTTACATGCGCTCTGCAACAGGTGGGCCAACCCGGCTACACGCACGTGTACGGCGGAGGCGGGCAGGTGCAGGAGATGATGGTGATGACGGCGGGACGGATTGGACGGATGATGACAGGCCGGGCCTGTCACGGTTTGCTGCAGACAGGTCAAGTCTGCCACCACGACCACCCCGGCAAAACGGCATGATATCAGGCTCAAGTGCATCCAACGCGCCGGGTGCAGGGCAGGCAGTGAGCTCCATGTTTAGGCAGTTTGGGAGAGCACTCGAGCAGTCAACAGCCAGTGTGGTGAGCAAAATCAAAGCAGCTGCAAGCCAGCCAGCTCTGGCATCAGCTGCGGGCCACAGCCTGGCAGAGGCAGCAGATGGTGTTCTAAGCAGCTTGAAAGATGGTCTATTGTCACAACGCAGTGCGGGGCGTCGCGCTGGGGGGGCCAGTGGCACGCCGTTGCTGCCACGCTCATTCAACGCGGAAGGAGGGCCATTGCAGGGCGGCAACGGTCGCAGCACCGTGGCACTCAGCATGCAGCGGCAATATAAAGCGGGTGGCAAGAGCGACTAGAGGCCTCTCAGCTGGGGTCGTAACTGGGGGCTGGTACTGGGGCACGCTAGCGGACTGCCACACACTACAGCCCATGCGCGTTTTTCCTGCTTGTGGGTCTGCCCCCATAGGAGCTGTATTCAAGGCTGCCTATTGCCGTCTGTGCTTGTAATTGTTTTCGGTGATGGTGTTCTGCTGCTGCTGCTACATGTGCAGCTGCAAACACATGCCACATTGAGTTGCAGGGATGCACGAGTGTAGTGCAATGAGACCAGGTTGAGGGAATTACGAGGTCGATCATTAGCATGAATCACCTCACTTACCTGCAGCAGGCTTCAAAGCCATTGACGCCATGCATGGCTTGACACAGGCGCAGGATCGCGTGATTGCTTCTTCTTTCTCCTCCTAGGATGCTACTTGTGATGTAGCACAAGGTGGTAGGTCATATCGTGCACTGGGCGGCCTGCAATGCTCCCACTCAAGCTTAGCTGTGCAGTCACACATTTGAGTTGTCATGCTCAAGGTAGCTTACGCCCTGCATAGAGTAGGCATGGCTGTAGCAAACTAGCCGTGATTAGACCACAATTCGTCTTCTGCTGCTGGGCCAAAGAGCTGCAGGCTTGTAGGATTGAGTGCCCTGTTCCTGTCACCAGGCTGCTAGGATGTAAACTGCTCGAGGCCACAATATGTGTGGACAGATGCTCAGCATGATATTCTGTGCACCTCAGCTGATGGCATGATCAGTCGTGTGCACCATCATGTAGGCATTTCATGTTCACGCGGGTTGCATGCGCAGCGCAGCAGCTGGAATGTTCAGTTACAAGGCATGAGCTGATGTGTCAGTTGTTTGTGGCCAGCTGCTCACAGTGCTGCCTCTTCTGTTCATGTTCATGTTACACGAGCCTTCAGCCAGTCACGGGCTGATCAGCATTGCA
>QAXD01000191.1:27473-74733 GCA_004335575.1 Haematococcus sp. NG2 | reverse complement strand
CGCTTTTGAATGGTACATGTGTCCCAGTCGCCAGGGCCCAGGAAGTGCGTGCCCCATACCTGACAGGCGTACAGACCATGCCTCTTCTGCACCATCCATCAGTACCCTGCAACGAGCCACCCAGGGTGTTTCAGTCCTTCAACACGATGTGCACCGGATGCTGTTCTTTTCCAAATGGACGGAGTTCTTGACCACCTTGCACTTGGGCCTGCTCACCCCAACCTTCCACCAGCCTGCCCACCCTCAAGCGCCTCATGGCTTACACACTGTTCCAGGTAGTGCTAGGCTCCACGGCCATGGGGCTACCACTCACCGAGGCAAGGGCCGGGCAGCAACGCACGGGTGGCGGCGGACAACACCCGCTATAGCCTATACTGAGTGAGCTGTGAGCCTGTGCCACCTGTTGCTGTTGTGCCAGGTGGGCACAGAGGTGGGTAGTGATGCAGGCCTAACCATGCCTGCCGGCTTTGGATGTGTGCAGCCTGTGCTGTGGGGATCACGGCAGCTGCTGCTTGGCTGCGAGGTCATGACAAGGTGCCTGGAGGAACAGTGAGGATCTGGCTGCCATCGTTCAAGTGGGTGGTGGGGGTGGGTTTTTCGAGCTGGGCTGTTGCTGGCTAACAGCTGGCCGCAGGCAAGCATATACTGTGCCCTAGCAGTAGCAGTTTCACTGCGTCTCACATGGCTGCCTCGTGTATGGCATCTCAATGCAGGATTACAATATCAGATGACGTATGATATCATACGTTATCCTCAGACCACACTCACATCAAGATAAGAAGAAAGACCGTCCAGCACAGCCTGCTGTAATCAACCATGCCTCTCCTGGAACCGAATGTTGTGGCAACATCCCCTGCTGCGCACTGCACAGCATGCATCACTCAGCCAGCACATGCCTCAGGTTTCCAGCGCACCCTTTTGCTGAAGCCCCAAAGCAGCGCAGCACTTCCTGTACGGTGTCAGTGAATGTGGCGGAGCTTGCCGGTCTTGACGTCGTACACATGGCCGAACACAGGGGTGCCTGTGTGCCCATGTGAGCGCGTGGTACCGTTTGTATGTGAATATGGTGCACATGCACATGCTGCTGACAGCGAGATTTTTGTTGCAAGCTCATGCGGCAGCTCCTGTACGTCACCTGGATTCAACAGGTTGGAGGAGCGCAGGGTAGCCACGTCGTCGCGCACACTCTTGTCCAGATCGGAGAAGGGCAGGAAGTCGCGGT
Organism: Haematococcus sp. NG2; assembly: GCA_004335575.1. Taxonomy (NCBI): domain Eukaryota; kingdom Viridiplantae; phylum Chlorophyta; class Chlorophyceae; order Chlamydomonadales; family Haematococcaceae; genus Haematococcus; species Haematococcus sp. NG2. The sequence continues at coordinate 73,511 of QAXD01000191.1, read as the reverse complement.
CTGTGCACACAGCAGTCACAGCCTTGAGTGTCAGGCTTGACTCACACGTGCAGGGTCACCATGGGTTGTCAGGCACTGCCGGTAGCTGCAGCAGCGAGCAGACTCTGTGCTGGTGTTCGGTGCAGCCCTTCTAGTCATTGCGTGGGATGAGTGGGAGGGATGCATGAGAGCCAGGCACAGCAGCTCGGGGGACAGGGTGTTGTCTGTTGTGCCAACCAGCCGTCACCCCGTCATGCTAATGCAGCATGCACACAAGCAAAACTGCAGGTGTCGCATCAGGAAGAGCAGAGCGACGACAAAGGTCATACTGGTCCTCAATCCCAACCACCCTACTGTCCAGTGAGCACCACATGCCCTCAATCCCCTGCTGCTCAGAGCCTTCCTAAGCCTGTCAACCCATAAATCATGCTACCTTGCTTCTGGCCTGGTCTTGGGCTTGAGTCCCTTGAGCAAACGAAGCCTGCTACAGCAAGCAACATGCCGAGACGCTGTTCAGTGCAAACATACCATGGGGCACATGCACGCCCAGATCCTCCTTGATCTTGTCACGCAGCTGCTCATTGGTGAATGTAAGCATGCCACAGTCTGCAGAGTGCAGGCACAGCTTCAAATGAGCCGCTAAGAACAAGACTGTGTTGGCCATGCATCATACAACCGTACAGGACGCTGAAGTTGAGCACACTCTGACAGGTCCCCAGCACAGCAGTGAGCTCAAGTGCCACTCCACCAGCCGACCCATCAGCAACATCTCAGCTCCTGCACAGCTCACACCTGTGTGATGGATGACATGGACCTCGTTGGTGCCCAGCAGCCGCTGTGAGATGGTGAGGGAGCGCAGGGCGTCATCAGATGCACGGCCGCCAGCGTTGCGGATCACATGCGCGTCACTTGCTCAATGGCCAGGTACACAGGGATGGACAAAGCTCGCTTGCATGCGCACCGCATGGCAAGGTGCAGGTGTGCGGCCCTGTGCAATGGCGTGTTGTCCACTGTCCGCAGTCATGTGCAAGCATGCTGCACGGTAAGTGCTTCCATGGATATCAGCGAGATCTCAGGCCCTGTACAAATTTCATGTTAAGGGAGCCATCACAGCCGCTGTACACACCAGCTGTACAGCGGAAAGGCACCCACCAATGCCCAGGCCCAGGAAATCGTTGGGATGCAGTCGAGCATCCATGCAGGTCAGCACAACGACCTGAAGCAGGCATGCAGCAGCAGCAAACTAACAGTTGAAGGTGCAGGAAGCAGGACCCAGCAGCTACTTGCAGCAGCATTTGTGCGTTTGGAGCTGGTGGACTTGCAAACCTTGCGTGCAGGAGGCATCGGCTCGCCGCCATGCCCCTCCTCGGCGAATTTCTTGGCGTACGCCTCATTCGCCTGCATATTACATTGCGCAGCCCATTTTCACGTGCTTTCCATGCGTGATATGTGCTGTATTATAGCATCATCAGCAACTCGTGGAGCTACTGCCAAGGATCAGTTGTCCCACCTGTTCAAAGTTTTTGTAATTGTCGGTGATAGCAGGCTCGGCCATTTTACAGAGATATGGTACAGCCGCGCACAGTGTTGCGAGCCGCTTGTAATCACACCCGTATGAGATAATGTATGACCAACAATGCTGGGTACGCATAGGTAGCGTACATTCGCAAAGCCGCACCCTTGCCATGCATGGAGGCTGCGGCGAGCTGCCGGCTGTGGCTCCTGTCAGCGCGCAGCACTACCTGGCTTGCTGGAGGCTCATCGAGCTGCAGGCCCATCAACAGTGCCCCTACTCTGTTTGGATGTCAGCGCCCCTGAGGCTGCTACGGCCGGGCCCCTGTCTGTATCCTGCTGCTCCTCTTGCAGCATGGCGGTGTGCAGCAGCCGCCGCACTTGTCCCGCTGGGGCCAGGTCAAATGGACGGCACCCAAACCTGTTCTCCACTGTTGCACGCATGCCGTGTTGCAGCTGCAGGTGTGCACCATCATCGTGCATGCAGCTAGCATCAGTGCAGTGCTTTTCATGCTCATGTTCAGGTTACAAGAACTGCTGCAGGCTGGCAGCGTACATGGCATCAACCCAACTACCAGTTGGTGCTTCAAACTCAAGCACGCAGTGCACCAGGCAGGTCGGTTGCTGACATAATGAACATGTGAACCGCGCACCAGCCAGTCCACTGAGTCTGCGCAGCCATACCACGAGGCCAGATGCAGCAGCGTGTTCCCATCAGGGGTCACATGGTTGGGGTCAGCGCCACTCTTCAATAGGTACTTGGCAACTTCCAGATGGCTGCGTGTTTGGCAGGGCAATGGTGTACCGTGCCAAGCGTTGAGGAAACGGGTGTTGGCAGCTGTGTGAAACTCACAACGCAGCGATTTCTCATGAAATGCTGGGTCACGGCAAATGCTGGGTCACACAATGAGCAACAACAGTGCTCATCCAACACGCACCCCCATGCAATAGCACTGCACAACGGTGTCCACCCCTCGAAGTTTGTCGCAGCAACATCCAGCTTGCACTCCTTCACCAGCACCTTCACCATCTCCAACTGCACAAAGACCAATGAGCAGCAGGGGAGCCATGTGTGAAACCAATGGTTGAACACAGTGACGTCCATGACACTGTGTGATGGCGCAAGTTTGCTAGCTGTCGATGCTCTACGATGCGCACCAGCAAGTGGCTGGCACAGGCGCCTACCTGGCCGTAAGCTGCTGCCAGGTGCAGTGGTGTCTCCTCAAACACGTCAATGGCATTGGGGTCTTGGTTGAACTCGCCGACCAGCTCATCCCACCTGCCTCACCATGCATAATGCAGCAACTTACGGTACGGCTGTGCGGCACCATGCCCGCTGCTGCCACAAAAATTAACATGGGCGCTTCAAGACGTGCTCCCTGAGTCGGACAGCGTGCGTAGCAGCGTACTGTTGGTACAGTATGCAGCTATGCACTATACCACTCACTTCTCAACATCACCCGCTGCAGCCACAACTCCCAGCTGAGTGCGGCCTGAGGGGTCCAGTGCTGGTTGCGCAGCACGTGGCATGGAGCGGCCTTGCACGTCTACTGTGTCATGCACCTCAAGTTTGCATCAGTCCTGTGCAGTTGGAAAACTGCTGCGCGGTGCATGACGCAAGCATGCGGAACATGTGTAAGCATACACACATACACCAGATACATGTAATAAGACCTACCTGCTGTTCCTGCTGGGTTGGCCCCTGAGATCACGTGCTGCACCCAGGATCAGGTGTTTCATGCTGTGTAGCTACAAGTCGATGCTGTAAAAGTACTGGCAACTTCTAATCTTGTAACAAGACACTAACCTTTCAGGAGCCTTTCAGCAGCATGCAGCACTGAGTTTACGCACTTGACTCATAATGAAAACTGCTGGACAACTGTGCGAGCATGCAAGCTTATCCTTAGGATGAGATGAGAAGCAAACACGGCAATCGAACAGCAAACAAACACAAACGGACAGGGAGCGTGGGAGTGATAAGAGAGAGAGGGCATGTCACGTCCTGCGCCAGGTTTTGGCTGCTATGTCCCAGCGGATCCTTAGGCCGCAGGGTCCACGGCCCGCAGCTGCCGCAAAACAGGCATTTTGTGACAAAAACGCCATCTGCCCTTGACCCAATCCCCATCTCAGACAATCAACGTAGTGATGTTTCCACAGACCGCCTATACCCAGGCCTAGTGCGTTCTCTCAGACTGTAGCTCATCTGCCAACCTATTGACCAGCCATGGCTGCTCCTGCGGAGCTACTGATGCAGCTGCAACAGCTGCAGATTGGGCAGGTGCGTGTAGGCTTCCACTAGTGCGATGCGCAGCCCTGCTCAGCGGACAGTGGCATGCTTTGGTACCTGCAGCATGGTGACTAGGCCGGCCAGTGCTGCCTTTTCCCAGCTGAATGAGCTGCAATGGCACTGGATTGGCTGTTGCTGCCATCGGCGTCGCTGACAGCGCGCGTCGCAGGCACAGCTACAGCAGCGGCAGTCCCTTTTCAAATGAGCACTGGAAGCACGCGTGATGCAGCGTATTACTGCATCCATAGAGGCTCCCGAGTTGTTATGCCGCTCTGAGGCTGGAGCTGATGTGGACTGCTCTGCTTGACTTTGTTGTCTGCAGGAGTCCCTGGCCAGGGATGGCAGCCCCATCCCGATTGCCGCATCGCATGGCCGCACCTCCAGCGACTCGCCCTTTGCCAAAGCCCCCTGCTCCTCTTCGGGTGCGTTCTGCATGCACATCCAGCTCTGAACACAACAGGCGAGAGGGTGCGCGGCATGCTGTCTGCAGCGCTTGATGGCACCTGACACGCGTTCGTGCCCTCGCCATCGTGTGCGCAGGGGGCGCAGACAGCTCGTCCAGCCAGTCCACCTCTCCAGATGGGGTGGCACTGATGGACTCGCTGCTGCAGCAGAGCACGAGCCCCCCGTCCGGTGGCCATGACCAGGGCGATCAGAACGAGCAGGACATGTCCACGAAGAACCAGATTTGCTTCGATTTCACCAAGGGCCTGTGCACTCGGGGCGACAAGTGCAAGTACAGCCACGACTTGGCCACCATCGTGACGTTCAATTCGCGGGAGAAGGGTGCGTTGTGACGACTGGTGTGTGTGCGTGCTTGCCTGTGCAAGCACAAACTTTGTGCGCACCTATAACACCTGTTCTGTGCGTTGTGCTGCAGGCATCTGCTTCGACTACCTGCGCAACCAGTGCCATCGCGGGTTGCTGTGCCGTTTCAGCCATGACCTGTCTAACATCGCACAGCAGTGCCAGGTGCGGGCATGTGTGTTGCATGGGGTGTGCGTGTTGCTCAGATGCCATTGCAAGTCCTGGCGCTTATGGCTTGTAGTGCATCATCACCTGCAGGTACATAATGGCGCTGTCACTAAGGGCCGCACTAATGCCATCTGCTACGATTTTGTCAAGGGCGTGTGCCAGCGGGGCAATGACTGCCGTTACTCACATGACCTCAGCCTGATCGCTCGTACAGCGCGTGGGGGGGCGCAGAATCAGAAAACAGGAGAAATCTGCTACGACTTCCTCAGGTATGAAGCTGGGCTACTGCGTGAATGCTGCAGCAGAACAAAGTGCAGCTTGCTGCCTGCGACCGTACACCTGTGCCTTGAGTTGACACCAAGGCCTGCTTTGTGTCCTGCCTGCACAGAGGCCGCTGCAACCGCGGCACCAGCTGCAAGTACTCCCACAACATTTCCTTCTTGGCGGCCCCCAACTTTCTTGCCGGTGCACTCGGCCCAGCAGCAGCGGCAGCAGCAGGGCAGGCGACACAGCAAGGTGTGGCCGGAGCTGCAGTTCCCACAGCTGCGGCTGTTGCAGCCAGCCTCTCGTCTGTTGTGTCACTCCCTCCTGCTGCTGCCAATGTGCCGGTTGCCTCAGGCCTGACCACCTCCATGTCTGCAGACCCTGCAGCCATGTCGGCCATCGCGGCCGCCGCGGCGGCCAGCACCGGCATGCTGTCGTCCTCACTGTCCAACAGCCTGCCACCTGACCTGTCATCAGGGTGCGTGAAGCTGTGTGAAGTTTTGCTGTCTGATGTGGAGCGGGGAGTTGGTTAACAGCACATCCTGAGCTGGTGTCATTGTGCCTGACTGATCTGGCAGCTTACGCCTGTGTGCTGCTGCCTCCCCTGTGCAGGCACACGCTATCAGCAAGCCTCAGCTCAGAACTCAATGACACTATGCCTCGCCACATTGACCAGCCATCTGCTGCTGCTGGTCAATGGCCAGGAGCAGTAAATGCAGCCGCATTCCAGGCGCGTGCCCAGGCTATAGCCAACACGCAAGCAGCTGCCGTGGCGCTGGCGCAACAGCGACAACTGGCGGCGGCGGCTGCAGTGGCCGGCTTCAGCCACCAACTAAACAACTACAGCCAGCTGCAGCAGGCGGTCAAGGCAGCGCAGATGGCTGGGGCTGCACCAGATAATACAAACCAGCCAAGCATGGTGGCCTCTGGCTTTGCTGCAGCTGCTGTGCAGCAGCAGGCGATGGCTGCGGCACAGCAGGCACGGGCAGCCATGATGCCTGGGCCTGGCCAGGCTGATGCCAACACATCCGCTGTGTCAATCGCGCGCACACATTCAGCGCCTGCCAACGTGCCCCTGCCTGGTGTTCCAGGTGGTGCGGTCACAGCTGAGTCCATCTCGGCCATCCTGTCAAACCTTGGGGAGGCGCACCCAGCCCTGCTGGCTGAGACCCTGACTGGCCTGGCTGTGGCTGCACAGGCACAGGCGCATGCAGCCATGCGCATGTCAGGCCCTGGTGGGCCCGCACCTGGCGCACGTGCACCTGGCTTGCCACCTATGCCCCCTGGGGCGCCGCACTCGGCACCACAGCCCATTCCTGGCCGCTTTGAACCCAATGGCAGCAACAATGGCAATGCCACGGCTCATGGCTCTTACACGGAGGGCTTCAGCATGCCCAACGGCACGCACCTCATGCCCTCCGGCTCGCTGCCTGACCACCTGAGCCGCAACATGGCGGCCATGAACGGCATCAACCCTGCGGCACTGTCCAACGACTTGCTACCGCTCCTGAAGGAGATCTGGAACAAGTGAACCAATAATTGATTGTTGGGGAGAGGGCAAACTTGAAAGGCCTGTTTGTGTACTGCCTGGGATCAGCAGGGTGACGCTCTGGCATGGGTTGGTATCGGAACAATAGCATGTGGCCTTCATGAAGCTGTGCCCTGTCCATGGCAGGGTGGTCGTGATTGTATAGGCTTGCTGTGATGACAGGCATGATGCACGTTCAGGCGCAACAGCACATTAGAGCGCCTCCACCTGCAGCTATGTGCATGCGAGAAGCGTTGCCCCTGCAAGCGGGATCCACAGAGCTTGCAAGGCGGCAGCGCTGCACAAACAGCTTATGCATGGGATGGGTGCCACGTGGTTTTTAACCTGCTCCAACTTTGGGCTATAGTTTTACCAGTGTGCCGTGAGCTTTCACGGCCCCTTGACATGGCATGGCATGGCTTGTGACTTTGACTGCTGGGATGCAACACGATGGCAGCAGGATATGTATGTTGCACGACTGCAGGTGGCTTCACAGAATGGACACTTGAGCGCTTGGTGTTGCGGCTAGTGTGTTGCGCGGGCTGGCATTGATTTCAATAGGTTTTGAGAGCCTGGTGGGGTGAACCCTTGGTTGTTGGGCACCCTGACCGGTGTGCGAGCACCTGGCATGCAGCAGGTGTGAGCCCTATGTGCCTTTCTCCTGGCTGAGACGTTTGTTGCCAGCAACCTCTGCAGGAAGAAGAACTCTTCTCAAGGCGCCTTATCTAATCCCAACATGTGTGGCATGGAGTGTGCCGTGTTGCTTGTCTGGAAGAAGGGCTTGTGGACAGTATGTTTTGCTCGGTCGCATGTCACACAGCCTGTTCCCAGCTGTCCAAGCCATGAGAAGGCACGGCTGTCATTTTTGGTCTTGTCATCGGTTCGTTCTTTCGTCCTTGGCCTCTTCTGTGAAGAGGCTGCATATTCTAGGATTTGAGGCAAACATGCTGTTGACTGCCTCACCGTTGAAGGTTTTCAAGGGAAGGAGAGACGGGCTGCAGGTTCTGGAATTTTTTGTGTGGTTTTGGGTCAGAGAGTATGAATGTTGGCTGCATGGTCAGCCTGCAAGAACATGTGTAACATTAGATCCACCAGTGCAGTGCAGGGGAAGTGCAGGGTGGTCTTCAGGTGCATGGCCGGAAATACTCTTGTCTTGTCATGTTACACGACGCTTACACCAGTCAAGAGCATATTATGGCTTGCTATGTTATGTTACACGAGCCTTCAGCTAGTCACAGGCTGATCAGCAAGCGCTCCATTGTGCTTCTAGCTGGGTTGGCTGCACGCACGCTTGCTACGTACCTCCAGGTTAGGGCCGTCGGGTTCACCTAACACCCTGAAACCTAAGCCCGTGCCTAAAGCCCATTTCCCAGAAAATGGCAGAGCCCCATCCACACGCCTTGCCTTGCAGTGCTTCATCCAGTTGCGTCTCTAGTTTCTATTTTCTACACAACCACACACAGCCGTTGCATCGCTATTCCCCGTGTGAAACGGGGCACGTATTACCGTGCACACTGTGGCACTGTGGCACACAGTGACTGATACCAAGATTCAGTCTCTCGGTCGCTCCAATCCATCCAACCAAATCCTGATAGATCATAGATCAAACCATAGATCCTGATAGATCATAGATCAAAGCTGCAAATACATGATATGGTGCGTGCTCCAACAACTTGCTGCATTTGCGCAAGTCTTCATTCTTGGCAGCAATGCAGCAGGTTACAGGCAACCTAGACCTTGAACATCGACATACAGTGCTTCACATCCAGCATCTCACCATCTCAACCCCAGATCTAACACCTGTGTGCATCTGGACTCGTATGCAACATAGGCTACATAGGTGCCAAGGCATGGCAGTTAAAGCGCATCCAGCCAGCATCAGCAAGTGCATTCAACATGTCGGTTGATGAGGCAACCTTTAGCCGTTTCACCCTGAACGGCCTGAAGCCTAACTTCAACTTGATCTGAGGAGAACTTTGCAGTGTACGTTTCCAACCTTGCACTCTTAACCTTGAAAATAGGGCATATCATGGTCCGCGTGTGGCAACGTGCCAAGTTCTGCCATGAGCCCCAATGCATCATTCCATGTTCTGCATGGCTTTGTGCATCAACACGTGGCAGTGGACGAATTGCATGCTGCACTTATTTGTAGTACTGCTTTGCAGCAGCGTTGTACAGCCAGGAAGAACAGCCCAAGTACCAGGGGTAAAGTCACTCCACATGGTGGGCAGCTGGGCGCCCCACACACACAATCCCATGTACGTTAGCAGCCCAGAGCCAACAACGGAGGCTAGCCAATGGCACGTTTCCCAGCAGGGCATATGTGGCCACTCCTCACAAATGGTAGGAAATGAGGGCATGTACGTGGTAGGAGCGAGGCTAAAGGGCGTTGTCGCCTTTCCTTCACGTACCCACGGCATGGCCACCATACACGCTACCAGCTTCAACAAGTTTGATCACCGGAAACATACGGTATCAGCAGCGCAGCACAGCTTCACCGGCTTCATAGGTGGCCACAAAACTCGCTCTCCATGCTTTGGCTGTGAAGAGTGCCCAAGGCACGGGCCAGGTTGGCTGTGGTGTAAGTAGCTGTCATCAGCCCCGATGCGGATTCGCCGCCCTGCTCAGGCGCAAAGGTGTGTGAGGGGCCGGTGCTGGTGGAGAGGCCAAGGTTTGAGGGGTTCAGAGCTGAGGGGCCGCAGGTTGTCGGGCCGAGAATTGAGGGCCTGTGGTCGGTGAGCACGGTGGCACTGCCACCAACAGCCTCGGTGCCATGCACAGAGGTAGCTGCGGTGTGCTGTGCACCCACCTTCGAGGCAGCTGGATGACTGCTGCCCAGACCCACAGATCCGCTATTGTGCACGTCAGGAAGAGTGGTGGACACACCAGCTGCTGGTGGCAGCATGCATGGCGCTGCCACACCTGCAGAGGCAGCCGCAGGGGCAGCAGCATCCGTAGCTGCTGCTGCTGCTGCTGATGTTGCAGCACAGTCCGGGGGGATCGCAAAGGGAGACCCGCCAGTGCCAGCAGAGGCAGCCTGAACAGAGTCAAACCACCGCAAGGCCTTGTTCCTTCCTCCACCGCCACAGCTGCTCTGCAGCGCTGCCTGCAGCAGTGCGTGCGCATGGGTGCGCCCAGCGGGCAGACCCTGGCATACCCCAACCATACTTCCACGTGCCACACTTCCGCGCCCGGCGTACACACTTTCCAGGCCTGCAATTGCTGCAGCCGCTGCCAGCGCGCTGCAGTGCTGCACTGTTGTGGTGGTTATGGCTGCGGACATGCTGCCACGCACAGTGGCCGGCTGGTGGGACAGCTGCTGCTGCACAGTGAGTTGCTGAGCAGCTTGTGAGGGCCCAAGGGGGAGGACCACAGCATGGGCGGCACCTGACGAGGCAGGGGCTGGGGCACCGGTGGCCGTACCGCCGCCAAACATTGTACTGCTGCGCGACGGGCCCTCCAGCCGGCACGGTGAACCGTTCAGCTGCCGTCCAGCTGCCACCACATGTGCGCACGGCCGTGGCTGACCTATCTCTGCCCCGGCCCCCTCCCCCGCTTCTGTGCCAGGCCAGTGGGGGCCAGTTGAGTGTCTGGCCGCATCCCTCTCCAGCCGCAGGGGTAGTTGGCTGGTGCTGTAGCTGCCCACCCGCCTGGCTGTTGCGGCCAGGGCAGTAAAGGCAGAAAGTTGGGCGGACCGGCTCCTGTGGCTGGCGCGTGCAGCTGTGGCGCCCACCGCACTGCTGAGGCCAGCCACAAGGAGCATTAGGAGGCTGGAGGATTGGCTGGAGGAGCGGGAGGTGTGGTGGAGGAGGGCGCAGGTTGCCTGAGAGGACCCCAACAACCCAAACAGATCATCATTGGGGTTATAGTGATCCGGTGAGTCCTCTGGTACCCCCTGGAGTGTGGTTGGCCCTTCCATGCCACGTGGTGCCTGAGGTGCACCAGCTGGGGGACGTGGCGCCGCGGTGGGTAGCCACAGGTACGTCTGCATCAGCCCCTTACCCTTCACCTGCACACCGCCTGTCGCCTCCCACGTGTCTCCCCGCAGTAGCGCGTGTGTGGCCTCCGAAACCTGGATGCGGCCTGGCACGCACGTGGACTCCATCCGGCTTGCTGCAGGTGCAAGCAGAGGCGCAGTGGCAGTGCGCACAGTCAACAGCCATGAAGCCATGACTGTGGCGGTGGGCAGCGTACGCACACAGATCTGTGCTGTGTGACGGCCTGCAGACGCATCAGGGGTGAGGGTCACGACTCTCACCAGTGTTCATGGTGTCCCCAAAGATGGAGAACTTGGGCAGTCGGCTGCCAATGAGGCCGCTGGTGCAGTCACCCGTGTGCATGCCTGTTGGATGCAAGGCAACCGAGCACTCGGGGTCTCTCAAGCAAGCTTGGAGGATGTGCAAAGTGCACCACCGAACTGCCTCTCATATGTTATGTTCGTTGTGTCTTGGAGCACATGCCAGCGGTTTGAATGCAGTGACAGGGCCAGTTCCAGTACATACTGCACTCTGTGGCCCCACACATCACACCCAGTGGCACGCGCACGCGCACACGCATTTTAGTAAGCCATCAACGCACCGATGCGGATGGTGGTGGGCTGTCCGGTGTGTGGCATGGCCACCGTCTGCGCTGCGGCCAGCATATCCTTGGCAAACGCCATGACAAGCGCTGCACTGGCTGCTGGATCATGGGACTCCAGCACCTCCAGGAACCCATCTGCGCCCTGCGCCACCACGCCCGCGCTCACAATGTAGCAGTCCCCCGCCGTCTCCACCTTGTGCACGCCGTGCACCTCCACCAGGGCATCAAACAGGGAGAAGAGGGCGTTGAGAAAGCCCATAACCTGGGACGGCGCCACCTCCTTGGACATGCTTGTGAACCCCACGATGCTGCGGGCATGGCAGGTAACACGCAAGGCAGCAGCACACAACACATGTTCAGGGGCAGACAGGGCAGTGTAGCTCACATCACATGTTCAGTGGGGCCGCAAGTGTGTGTAAGGGGCAAGCAGTCCCCGCAGCATACTGGCAGCTGGCCAGGCTTGCAAGCTTTGCGTGATGGTTTAATCCGCATGCAGCAGCATTCTCGTGAGTCCTCGCGTTGGCCAGTTGACAACATTGGCAAGGCACACCACTGGTCACGACACTGGTTCGGGCGCAAAGCAAGTCTAAAATATGCTGGTTCCATCGGTGCTGGTGGGACTCACTCCATGAACAGCAGTGTGCACTGGCGGTGTGCGCGTGCAAGCGCGCTCGCAAAGTCGGGCAAGACGTGCTGCGCCGTGTACCGCTGTGTGTTGCCGGGTACTGCAGCACCGCTGGTATCCTCGTGTGCCACACCAAGAGCACACATGTCCCCAGGCCCTGGCACATTCCCAGACGCATCCCTAGCCGTAAGCACAGACTTTGGAAGCCCTCCAATGTCCGGTGTGCAGCTGTGGGCCCTTGGTGCACTTGACACTGGTACCGGGGGACCATCAAGAGGCAGGCTGTCCGCTCCAGACCCCGGCCCCCCAGCGTTTTTAACCTGAGCAGCAGCTGGGGCCCCCTGGGCCGTGCTCCTTTGATGCTCCACCTTCTGGCACAGGAAGGAGACAATGTGCACGGGAAACACTGCGCAGCGAAAGCAGCAGCAGCTAATCATCAAGGGGGAACGCTGCATGGAGGAGGGGGAAGCCGGAGGAGGGAGAGGTCTGTATGAAGAGGAGGGCGAGGAGGGACGGGGTTTGTGTAATGAGAACGCAGAGGACCAGAGGGGCATGCGCATGTGGACACTGTTGTCGGCCCGCAAGGGCACAGGCCCTGAGGGAAGCACAGTGGAGGGAGGCAGAGGAGAGGGAACTGGGTTTGGCAAGCATGGCAGAGTGATGCATGGGTTGACCTTCACCAGCATGGTCCTCATCATGGGTTGCAGCGAGATAAGCCCGAGTGGGCACCTTCACAGCGCACACTGCAACTGGCCTACATGCACATTGCACCATTGTGCTGCCCACCCCGCAGCAACAAGCAACAACCTAAGGATGGCAACGACAGCAGCGGGCAAGAGAACACCCCAAGCAAACCTGCAGCACCACACACGCAGCTGCGCACATGCACCCACTCTGTGTGATCATGCCCAGCTGGCTCTCTGTCAGCGCGGCTAACAGCTCTTCTCCAGCCACACGTGCAGTGTCGTCCCGCGCCACCACCAGCAGACCACGCCTGCGGGTGCGTGTGTTGCGTGGATAGTGTGCAGATGTGGTGTGCAGCAGGTGGTGTGTGGTGGATGGGCGCTGAGTGTAACCATGTCACAAACCGGGCACCAGACAAGATCGGACAAGTACCACTCGGCCGCATGCAGCTTCGACCGTGCAGCATCGTGCACTGCCCTGTGCATGGCCTCGTTATGCACTGTTAAACATGCAGCCGGCAGCAGGCAGCAGGCAACGCACATGCATGGTCAGGCAATGCACATGCAACAACATGCGGTATCCAGCAGCATGCAGCATGCAGCAAACATGCATGGTCATGCAACGCACTCTTTGGTGTCTGGACGCTCCAGTGTCCGAACCGTCACGGCCACAATGCGTGGCAGCAAGGGTGCTTCATGCGCCAAGGCCTCCTGTGCTGCCCTGCCCTGCTCCTTGAACCGTTCGCATGCCGCGTCAGGTGCTGCAGCAGCCATCACCTCTGTAGCAACATTACCATGCGGCATATATGCATTGACCACAGCACCTGATGGATCCAGGCTGCAGGGGAGGAAAGAGTTGCCGGGCACCATGCGCGGAGGCATGCAATGCGCACTGTTGTGCAGCACGTCCTGCTCCGACCCTTTGCCTGTTCCGCAAATTGCATTGCCTGCTGTACCAACTGCTGCCGCATGGTGCTGCACTGCCGCTGCTGTATTGCCCAACGCCAGCCCCTCCAGTGTGCACCCTGGCAGTTGATGCTGCTGTACTGCCTGTGTTCCTTGTACTGCTGCCAGTGGTACTGCCTGGGCAGCGTGTGCTGATGCCGTCCGCACCACGCGCCCATCACTGCTGCCTGCATCACCCAACTCAGCGCACCAGGCAGAGGAAGCACGCTGCAATGGGGAGCAACTGGGTGTGAGGCTGGTGTCAAGCCGGCTGAGTGGGGAGGGTGAGGCAGGGGTGATGGATGAGCTGGACCCCAGTAACCACTCCGGCGCTGTTGTGCTGTTGCCTGGGTTGGCCATGGCTGCCAGCATCGCCTGCGCAGGGAAGGCCGTACACAGTCGCATCTCATCTCCAGCAACACCGCAGAGCTCATGAGCGCAGCGCCCGCATGACGGCTAACAATGGCAGCAGCAACGCAATGGCTGTTGGCAGAAAGTAGGGAGGGGGGGTGAGGGCAAAGCATGCTGGTGAATCGGTCTTGTGCAGGACCATGTTTAGGGCTGGCCGGAGCACAAGCAGCACAGGCAATAACTGTGCCGGGTGCAGGATATGAAGTGAAGTACAAGCATAGGAGTGCACTCCTATGTGCAGGCTTGAGGCCCTAAGCGTACACAGCACAGCTGGCCATGCAGTACGGATGCATTTCAGCATTTGTGGCCTTCGTTGGTAAGGCGAGCAGGCAGCACAATCACAGTACCTCCACAGGCAGTACAGCAGTGCAGTACAACAGTCTCGCGCCCACCTGCGTCAGAGGCCTGTTCGTGAGGTGGGCCAGTGCAGCCACCTCGGTGCAGCGGGTGATACTTCCACGCCGTGCAGCACCACGGTTGGTGGTGTGTGGCAGCAGCACCGGTGTGCTCGGGGGGGCGACGGCCACATCCATGCTTGCTTTTCTGTCGCTGTTCTGGCGTGTTCTCATGCCAAACCCCACGTCTGCACCTGCTCCTTTGCCAGGGTGATGAAATGGGGATGCTGGGGGCGTACCCAAGCCAGGGCGCGTATCTGCGTCAACATGCGCTGTGCAACGGCTGCGCGTGTGCAAGGTGGTCGCCACAGAAGCACATGAAGATGGGGAGGTGGGGTGTGTGTGCACGCTGCTGTCAAACCCTGGTTGTGACGCGGCCGCTGGTTGCACTGCTGATGCAGAATGTACTGCAGCAGTGGCAGCAGCACGGCCTGGTCCGTCGGCTAAGCTACCACGTGTGGCACTGCTGCCGCTGCTGTTGCAGCCGCTGCCGCACTTGAGAAAACATGCTGCGTACGCAAGTGCGGCACAGGCAGCACGTCGGAGTGCCCGCGCGCGTGCAAGCGGCGTGCGCGCCCGCCCATCAGACACATGTCCCGTGCTGCAACTGCTTCTTTTACCGTGTGCCGCAGCAGGGACCTCACTCCCAACAGCCGAACCCCCCGCCTTGCCTGCTGCTACCTTCACCTCAGGTTGTACTGCAGACTGTACTGCCGGGCATGCAGCCAGGCCCTGATGCCACTGGGAGGTCGTGGCCGTGGCCAGCACATCAACTGTAGGTGCCTTGGCTTCAACGCTGCCCTCCCCCACAACCTTCTCATGAAGGTGCACCAGTTCACTTGGGCAGGTGGTGAAGCTATGGTGGGTGGTGAGAGCCAGGCCACTTTGGCAGGTGGTGAGGAGGGGCTGGGGCGTGGACTGCCACTGGGTATCAGCAGCAGGATAGGGCAGCCTGGCCCCAGCCTGGCTGGCAGTTGGTGGTGATGTGGCGCGGTTGCAGTCAAGCAGGAAGTTGGCGGGAGCACAGGCGCCAGCACCTCCTGCACATGCAGCTAGTGCCGCTGCCCCTGCTTCCATACTTGCCACTCCTTGCCCAGCACCTGTGGTGGCCGCTGTGGCTGCTCCCTGATCTGACGCGCCTGCTTCCACCACGCCTGCTCGTCGCCCAGCAGTGCATGTGGGTGTTGGCACTGCCGCTGCTTGGGCCCCTGCTGCTGCTGCTGCTGCTGCTGCTGCTGCTGCTGCTGCTGCAAGGGGTGGGCTGAGGAGGGCAGGGTGGGGAGGGGCTGCCGTTGCACCATCATCGCCGGGGGGTGCAACAAAATCGGCAGTAGGCTCATTTGTAGCGTGCGGCAGCAGGCGCGCATAGTGCGCGTCATCTGCCACGTGCACAGTGCCGGTCCATTCACCTTTTGCGTGCACTATCACCACGACATGTGCTGCGGCGTGTTCAGGGCCCAGCAGCGACTGCAAGCAGTGGCCTGCATGAGATGGTGCGCCTGTGCCACCACAAGCCCCAGCCGCACCATGTGCCGTGTACGCATGACCATGGAACTGTGCGGTGTCGTTGGCAGGGGTGTATGCTGCGTGTGCAGTGCCACATGGATGCACAGGTGCGGCCGCGCTTGGATGAGCGCCGTGCAGTGCTGCTGCCCATGCGCTGCTCCACAGAAGCCTGGTCCCTGCGCACACATGCAAGCATGCAGCTCCGCATGTGTAGCAATTTGTGCGTTTGGATGCGCAGCAGGGCGATGCAGCTATCAGTGTTATGGCATGCAGAGCTGCTTGGTCAGTCCAAGTCGAAGCACTCCGCAGAGACACAGCTATGACCAGCCGTGTGTGTTCCTAAAGGAGATGCTGAACGCAAACCATCCCGCATTAGCTGGGCTGCGGCAAACAGTCCCCATGGAGACAACTGGTCCCCATCAATCGCCCCAGGGGAGCCCCCCTCCGCCCCTTCCCCAGCGTGCTGCTGTGTTGAAGAGAAGTGCCATCAGCATGTAATGCCGACATGGCAAAAGGGCCATGTGTTACCCAAAGAGCCCGGCACCACGCAGCAGGCTGCTGCCATTAAGACCATGACAGCCCAGGATCTGCTGAGGATCAGGCGTCTATGATCAGCTGTACTGTATGCCCTACTTGGATTGGTTGTTCGGGGTCATGATCAGGACCAGGTAGTTATAAGGACCCCCATTGGTTCCGGTTCCGGGGGCCCAAACAGACGCTAGGCAGAGCGGCACGCATCCTTACTGCGACACGTCCACCCACCGTCGGGAGACAGCACGTTCAGCATCACGTCAGCAGCATGTCTGTGCTCCGCAGCGTGCTGCCAAGGAGACGAGGAGTCACCGGTGTTGGAGCCCACAGCCACATCTGCACGCCGGGCTGCAAGGTTGTCAAGCCCCTTTGCGGATGGGACCAAGTCACCTGGCAGTACAGGGCTCCCAAGCCAGCTTCCCTCGTCCCGACACTGCCGACCCTGCGGTAGGATTGGGACATGGAGACGATGGCGCGCAACGTCAAGCCAAAAACACGTGCCAGCGTGTGGGAGTATACGGTCACTGGTGCGGCACGCAACAATATATTCGCTGTTGCACCAGCGTAGCAGTCATGGCAAGCCTCAGCACCGACGTTCCCAATCAAGGTCAGGGCAGGCAGGGTTGATATCCATGAAACTCACGTCGTCTGCAGGCCCTCGCAGAGCCCAGTTTTCTGGGTGCCACTGAGGCAACGCGTGCTCAGGAGACCACGCAGCACTGGTGCGCGGCATTGATGATGCGGGCACCCCTTGTCAGTTAGCAACCAAGTGCTGGATGGGTGAACGCAGTTTGGTGGCTGGTCGCCTGCGGGCGCGTCATGAATTATGCTGCCTGCTGGTCTCTGACCACGAGCAGGCACTTGCCCGTTGGTGCCCAACTGTTCAGCGATGTGTGATTGTACTGTGATTCATTTGAGGGGAGGGGCGTACGTGGGTCGGTTTGGGAGGCGTGCATCATTTGCTCGCTGGTAGATCTCAGGGACAAGGCTGCCGCGCCTGTCAATTGCAGCATGGCAGGCTGGCTGCAGCTTATAATCAATGGAAAATCAACTTCTTGAAACAGCCCCTATATGACACCTCCTTTGTTCATCTTGACGCAGCAGCGCATTTACAACACATGCCAACTGACACATGTGCGCTACAAGCATGCAAATCGGCTTGGTGGAAACACAGACACTTGGCATGGAAACACCGGGGGCCAGGCGGTACAGCGCAGTTGGTGATCGCTGGGGGGTACCAGCCATGCCATGCCCGGCCATGCCATGTGCTCCATGAATCACCTGACGCACCTGTACAGCGCAACACATCGCAGCACACATGTCTGACATGTCACATGCGCCATGCACACAGCTGCTACATAGCGAAGTGCATCGTATTTCTGTGCTCGAGCTCTTGTTATGTGCAGGATTGTGATACATACAGTGAGTGTGGCTGTGATTGCCACTTGCCGCAGATGGGCTCCGTCTCACCATTTGTAACATGCAGCATGGCACAGTTCACAACCTCACATGCTGCTTGCAACCCCTGTGCGCACTGCCCCTTGATCATGTCATGGCCTGCATTGTGTTTGCTCCTGAGCCACACATGCAGCGTGCCTGGCGGCACGCATGTGTTGCAATGATTTGCATCCCCTCTGCCAGCATGCGTCAGCTGCACAGTGAACAGTGGATCTGACTGCACCAGGGGGCTGACAATACGCGATGTGGCCCTCGCACAACATCAACATGTATTCAAGGCCCGCCACAGCAGGTGAAGTTAGCACAGGTCGTGCGGTCGTCAACAGTTGACCTGCATTATGATTGTTGTCGATGTCATCATGGAAGTGCATTCCCAACCACCTGCGGTCCTCGGTCGCCTGCCATTCGAGCTTGCTGATGAGGCTGCCACCGCCGTGCAGCTGCAGCAGAGCCTACATCAAAACAGCTTGGCATATGCTGATCAGCCCGTGGCTGGCTGAAGGCTCGGGTAACTTTAACATGAACATACGTTACACTTCAACAACCCGAGGGCACATCCCACACGTGTGACCCCAAGGCTCGCGAGTTGAGCATCATTGCTAGGCACCCTGCAACGGAGGCCTTGGGGGTGAAATCTGAATGTAACTGTGTGGTAACAATGGCAGTACTTGATGTACATCAAGGTTCTCAATGTTCCAATTCTCTTGGAGTGCCCCCGACCCTCATAACTGCATAATGTGGTAGTTCAGAGCATCTTGGCAGCTGCTGCTCATGCATATCAACACCTGTACATGTGCACAAACACCTGTCACAGTGCATTTTCAACATGCGTATGGTCGCCCACCGCTCCCCATTCATACATGCCCATGGAAGGCACGTCAGTTGGTCAACGTGAACAAACTGCACCTCCCAACACATCTGTACACCTGCTCACGAGGCACATCGCCAAGTTAGGCCCAATTACGCCCACCAAGCATGCCCCCTTGTGGCGACATATGGGCGTTGAGGTTGGGAGTGTGTAGGTTCAGCCCCGGCCCACCCATCCCCATGAGCCCTTGTAATCCTTGCAGCCCCTGGCCCTGCAAGCCCTGTGCCCTGCCTGTGGCCTGTGGCAACCCAGCACTTGTGTTGCCAAACTTGCCTAGCGTCATGGCTCCTGCACCGCCACCGCCGCTGCTCATGCCTCCCCCCATGCCTGGTACCCCGTGTGATGCATGCATGCCCAGGCCTCCCGAGTAACCACCATTGCTGGCCCCTGCGCCGGCTCCTAGACCCAGCGCCTGTAGTGCCCGCCCAGCCCCCAGTGCCTGTTGTTGTTGCTGCTGCTGTTGTTGCATGTGCATCTGTGGCTGCAGCTGGAGCTGCTGTGACTGAAATGCGGCCGGGCCAAACCCCAGCTGGGGCAACCGTCCGTGTTGCAGCCCTGAGCTGGCTTGAGACGCCGGCGATGCAGATGGTACTGGTCCTGACGCTGGCCCTAGGCCCATGGCCATGTTGAAACCAGCAGCAGGCAGCCCCGCCCCTGACCCCGGCCCCGGCAGCAACGTTGTGTCGATGCCACCCCCGGCGTGCATGAGCGCGGCATTGATCAGCAGCCGCACAGTCGCGGCCACATCGCCCCCCACCTGATGCAGCGCACTTGCTGCCAGGTGGGTTGCAGGGGTGTCGGCCAATGGGGGCGGCCGGTGATGCGCAATGTTGGCGTTGAGCTGCGTGATGTCCATGGGCACACCTTGTGCGCGGCACCCATCCAGCAGCAGCTGCTTCATGCGCATGTTGTCCTGTGGACGGGAATGATGGGCAAACAGGTGTGCGTGCCACTTGCCCTTTGCTCCTTGTAATGGAGGTGCAGCACTGCAGCTCATTGGGCTCGATCAAAAGTATGGATGCAGGCTCTGCACTAGGCTGCAAGCCCACGAGTCACAAGCACCGATTGCTAGCAATGTGCGACCAGCCCGCTACAGAGGCCAGCATACATCATCAAGTGCGCTCCACTGGAGACAGTGCCACTTGCACCACAGTCACTCACAGTGCATAACACTCAGCTGTGGGCGCCACTCATTCCCTGCCCTGCGGCAGCTGCCCCCGCCCGGGCCTCCCCCCTGCCGCCAGGTGACCACCACCATGTGGCCACCACCCACCTGCTGCACCGCGTCCACCTGCAGCAGCAGCGTGTCCAGCTGCGCCTGCAGCGCACTGTTCTCCGCGTCGAGCCGCGACGCTTCCGCCGTTGTGTCAGCCAGCTGCGTGCATGTGAGCATTGCCCAAGATAGTGTCATACAGACTTAGGCATGGGCAGAGCGGCACTGATAAACCAGCAACTGGTGTGGGTCAGGTGGAGCACGTGAGGAACAAAGGAAGACATGTGCATGGCTTTAGGTTGCCTCCAACACAAGCTAGACTGGGTGACAGCCAGCACTGCAGGCCGCCCAGTGGCAGCCGCAGGGCGCAGAACACACCATGTCAACAAGCCAGTAAGCGACATACAATGAAACAACAGCACAGGCAGACAGAGATGCCACCCATGAATCCATACAACACTGCCAGACATCCAGAAACACGCGCGCACCACAGCCCAGCGCGCACCCACCAGCTTGGCTGTCAGCTCCTTAGCGCTGAGGGGCTTAGGCCCCGTGAGGTCGAGAGCAATGCCACTGCGTGAGCGCTTGGGCCCTGGCTCCTCCACGAGACCCATGGCAGCACGCTTCACCATCGCGCTCACGCCCTGTGCGCCCTGCCATAGCATGTGGACAGCGCGCTGCACTGTATGAGTAAGGTGCCAGGCTGACAGAGGCGCACTGACGTAAAGATTGGCGTGCATGAGGCGATCTCAGCCCTGGAGCTCGCCATAACACACATGTACCACATGAACCACGTGAACAGCATGAGCAATGCATGTGGAGGACCGGCGTGCGCGCCCATGAGGCATGGACAATGACTGCGCCCCAGAGGGACAACCCCACTGCGCGAGGGCACAGGGTGCCCTCACACGCACCAGGCCCGGGCCATTCGCCTGCGGCGCCTGCACCAGCGCTGACACCACACCTGACCCGCCCTCCAGCCGCACACCACTGTGGCCTGCAATCTCGGCCTCCTGCGCACAGCGCGCGTGCTCACCAGCACTTGTTCAGCATGCAAGCGCATGCGCAAGCCCTGGATGCCAGTGTTGCAAGCAGGGTCCGCCAGCCTGCCTGGCACAGCATGTGTGGGTTGCGGCAGCGGTCACGAAGCAGCGCAGATGCTGGACAACCAGGACCACCCCTGCTACCTCCAGGCACCCACCTTGGCCAGCGTGGCCAGGTCGCCCTGGCCGCCTGATAGGATGCGCTCAATGGTGAAGGTGCGGCGCATGGAGCGCACCTCCGGGGCTGCCGCGTCAATCTCACGCATGTCGCTGGCCAGGCCCTCGATGAAGCGCTGCAGAGCAGTAGGAGGTGCAGCAGCTAGAACCATCAGGACATGAGGCAGCACAAAGCAGCAATCGGGTGCAAGGTGCCTCCACCCGCACGCAACAAGAATGGGAACGAGCAAGCCGTTGTGACACGCGCAGATGCGCCCCACCCCCCACACCACTCACGTCCTGCGGCAGCGAGCCCCACCCAAACAGGCTCTCATCCAAGTTAGTTACACCAGAGATGGTCCTGAGGATGTTCTCCATGGTAGTGGATCGGGCCACAGAACCAGCTGGTGCCCCTGTCCCTATGGCCCCTGCTTGCTGCTGCGCTGGCATTGTGGTGCCTGGCCCCAAGCTGAACTGGCTGCCTACTAAGCCCAAGGCTGCCAAGGTTGCGCCGTCTGTGCTGGCGCCTGCTCCTGACATGAGGGACATCAGCTGGTCCATGGTGTTGTTGCGGACAGAGAGCATGAGAGGATTCAAGCCAGCAGTGCCGATTGACCCCACTGCACCCCCAAGGCCAACCGAGCCTAGCCCTGTGGACCCGGCGCCTGCGGAACCAGTGCGCTGTGAGCTGGCAGCTTCATCTTTCTGCAAAAAGCGCAGTGAACCGGCAGTAAGCCTCGTGCACTCATGGAAGCTACAGGTTGCTGGTGTGTCATACGCATGCATGCAACTTCATGACAACACAACCTGCTTCCGTGACAAGTGCAAGAATGGGCTTTGGTGCATGTGTTGACATGGCACAGGTCAACATGCACATGACATGATGTACAAAAATGTGCAGGTCCAGGGCCACTCATGAGCTCAGGCTGATTCGCACCTTGGCACTCATGATGCGCTGGTAAACCTGGTCCATCGTAGGAGGGGGCTCCGCAGTGTTTGCATTTGGCGTTCCTGCCACGGGACTTGCGGTCTGCTCCAAGGGAGCGCCTGCCGTTGATGCTGCATTCCCATTTGGTGCACTGGCATCCTGCTGCGGGGTCTTTTCTTTGATGTGCTCGTCTGCCTTTGCATCCTGCTCGTGGTTCGTTTGGCTTGGAGTCATCTCTGCTGTTCCAGCCTGCGGCTCCATAGAGGGCCGTGGCAGCTAAAATCCCACGCTTGAAGTTTAGCCCTTGCCCATTATGCTATGGAACAAGTTTAAGTAGCAGCAAGTAATGTTGTCAAGGTCAAGCACTGCATCACTTGCACAGTTTCAGAATGAGCATCAAGTTTGGAGGTCAGCGGTGGGTCGGGTGCAGGCGCACGGCACGGCGCAGAAATGCGCTGCACAACGTAAATCGGACAACTGGGCGCGCGTCACACCATTTGCGAAGTACATGTGATATGAGCTTCAAACCCTGATGGAGCATTCATAATCGAACACCATGGCCACATTGTGCAGCTCTGTATCTGCTTTCAGCGCTGGTGCGTTCTCGGCCCAGCGCGTCAGCAGGGTTGCTGCTCGGCCATCTCTGGTCCGTTCTCGGATTGTGCGTGTTCAAGCAGCCGTGAAGCCTCCTCAAGGGGTGACTCTGCCTCCCCAAGAGCCTACCCCAGCGCCTGTCGCCTTTGGGTTTGTGGACTGGGCCGAGAAAATTAATGGACGCGCAGCAATGATCGGCTTCTTTGCGCTGCTGATTGTGGAGGCTGTCTCTGGGCGGGGCCTGCTCGAGGTTCGTGAGCCACTCAACTTGACCCTGGTCCGATCTGTGCCGTTGTTTGTTGTTGCGGCTTGGTTGGAATTACCGCATTTTGGTTGCCTCGATCAAATCCTGTGCTTAGCGGTCGCCTTTGGCCGGATGCATAAGCACCAGACATGTGCTTCTCAGCATGCATGCATACTGACCTGTACCAGGTTGTGCGCACTGCACACAGCACTGGCCATGGAGCCTCCCAAGCTTGTTGCAGTTGGGCTGAAACACACTGCTAATGCTGCTCCTTCCCCGCAGGTTGCTGGCTTCACTGTGGGGAAGGGTCTGGGCTTCGAGTTTTAAAGAATGGTCGCAGCATTGCAGCAGGCAGAGAATGTGTGTTTGTGACCTGTGCAATTCCTTTATGCTGTCGAAGGCACACTATGTAAGCACTGAGTGGTGGTTTGTGTGCAGGTTGTTTGGCACAGCCCCGTGAGGGTAATTGCGCCTGTTGCAGTTTTGTGCCTGCTGGCAGCAGGCGTGCAGCAGGCAATTCTGGCTGTGTTTGATTGTGGAATGTGCAAGACAAGTGCACTCTATACACAAACTGGACAGTTGAAAGAACGCATGGTTGTTTGGGCTTATGACCAGGTGCAAGTCAGGAATATGTAACATATGACGCCATGGTACATGTTGAAGCCACATCCCATGCTTGCATAGTGTGTGACATGAGGGAGGTCAGGAGTTGAGAGCCATGGGCTCTTCAGTTGGTCTACCAGCTTTGTTGCAGAGCCATTGTAGCCTCACAGAGTCAGGCGCTGCGGAAGTGCACCTCTGGTGTGGTGCGCTTGTGCACCTTTCAAACCACAGTGTTGCCATGTGGGGTTGGCACAACAGCGTCAGCAGCACGCAGCGCAGGCAGCTGTCAGCAGGGAGGGGTCCAGGGCTGCTGCAGGAGCGGCCAACCCTGCAGGGCACAGGGGTGGCAGAGTCTGGTGCATGCACCCAGGGCCCTGCCACTCAACCACCACCCAAGAGCGCAGCCGCTTCAACAGGTGCACGCACTGTCACGAGCCATGGGCAGAGCAGCCGGGCGGCCACGGCTGCTGACGTGGATTCTGGCCGTGGGGCCCCGAGTCTCAGCACTGGTCAACCACCTGTGCAGTATGGGGCAGCGTGCTGGCAGGACCTGTACCTCGCCCCCAATGTCATGGGGCTTGATCAGCCACACACTGATGTAGGCAGTGCATGGCCTGGGGTACATGGCAAGCTGCAAGTGCGCAAAGGGCTGCATGGCGAGGGCGTGGCCCCCTTGACCCATGGAGATGCAGGTTTGCACCCTGCTGCATGGCCGCTGGAGCACAGCAGTGCCCATGCACACAGCAGCCCTGCACTGCGCGCTGCCACAGTTGATGCCCCCTGTGGCCCCACATCACAGCACCACCTGCCGGCCAGCATGGCAGCTGCTGGGCTGCCATTTGTATCCGGGGGTTCACAAACCCAGAGCGCCTTATCTGCACACCAGGCTGTTGATGGCACAGCTCTGTCAGGGGGGCGTAAGGCCAAGTGGCTCGACAGCAACACAGGTAGCAGAGAGCGAGCATCATGTGCTGCGGCAGCCGCTCATACACATACCTCTGCTCTGCCCCCGTACTCCCCTCCCCGCATGCGTGCATTACGGCGCGGCTGGGCGCCTGCGCTGCTGGTGCTGGTCACAGCCAGCGTTATGCTCCTGGGCCTCAGCGTCGCTTCATCCAACTCCCTGTGGCGTGCACTTGCGGGCGGCGGCCCAGCAGGGGATTTAATGCTGGGGCCAGACGCACCACACGTGCACATGCTCAACAAAGTGCAGGATGTGACAGGTACCACCACGCGCACCACCATCAAGCCCGTGGGGCGGCTGCTGCAGCCACAAACCACACACACGCCTGCTGCAGCTCAGAGCACCCACGAACACAGTATCCAGGCACCTGCAACAAGCCAGGCTGCTGCACACATTTCAATGCCCGCTGCGGATGCATTAAGCGCAGCAGCGGACAGCGATGCACAGGAACCTGGTCAGCAGCTTGGGACAAAAGCTGGAAACATACGTGTCTCAAAGTCCTCAGCACCTCCGCCACCACAGTCTGCTGCACCACCAACAGGGGGAAGTGCAGCAGCAGGTGCAGCGGCCTCCAAGGCAACATCAGGAAGGCCTAGCTCCAGCCCGAGCAGTGCAGGCAGCAGCAGCAGCAGCAGCAGCAGCAGCAGCAGCAGCAGCAGCAGCACGGGCAGTGGGGATCTTGCTCCTATTGCATTGTGCCAGTGCGGTGTCCACCTGCCAGCTCAGCTGCAGTTTGTTCCGTTGCCAGTTCTTGGCATGCAGTACAGGAACACGTCACGGTACATCAACATTGGTGCGTGATCCGGACTTGCAAATGCTATGGACGGGCGAAGGATCCAGAGCTCCAGACTGTACTATGCAAGCGTGTGCATGTTATCATATAATTGATATAAAGTGCATGCAGCAAGGGCATGCAAGGACGCACCACCCGATGCTGGTGGCTCTGTCTGTGCTGCTTTGCATGCATGTGTTCGGGCTGCAGGCAGCTGGCGCCACACCAAGCCGCCGGAGATGAAGCGCATGGTGTATCAACAGGTATATGCAAGCCATGTGATTCTGCGACCAGCTCGTCTGCTGCACTGACCACCTCCGCGGCCTGTGCATCCCAAACCAAAGCAGCTGTATGCATTGCAACTGCAATGCAATGATGATGTCGTGATAACTGTGCGCGCTGGCTCATTGTGCTACTGCTGGCACTACACAACTATGCCTTCGTTCACATGCAGAACGGAGGGTTGGAGGGCGACATGCGCTTCTTCGTGCGCCCTGGCCTGGGCCAGCTGACGTTGGGGCAGGGGCGGTGGGTGCTGGCGGGGGTGTCCCTTACGGACAATGCTCTGGAGATGGCAGCAGCTGGGCCTGGGCCTGGCCGGCAGGCGGTGCGTTGGGTTGCACCCACATGCACTCCTCCCTTTCCCTCCAGTGTAACGTCTTTCATTCATTCTTGCCTGAGCAGTTGCGCAGTCACTGCCAGCTCTGCATCCATCGCACTGCTGTCCTGCAGCAGTACACAATCTACAGACCTCGCCTGCGGCTGGTGTGCATCCCGCATACTCTGGGCCCAGTGTCCGAGTGACTCTGGCGCGCGCACGTCTTCCCCCTTCCAGCCACGCCTCAATGGCGCCCGGCGTCCTGATGCTGCTCATACTGCGCTACTTGCAGATCCTGGACTTGTTCGCGGCCGCGCGGGACCTGGGCGCCAACACGGTGCGCCTGGTTGCGTTCAACGACGGCCACACTCGGCCGTTTGCGCTGCAGGTGGCGCCGGGCATCATGGATGAGGAGGTGTGGAGGTGGGTCACACTGGGAGCCGCAACAAGCCGTGAGCTGCAATGGGCGCCATGTGATGGCCTGATTCTGCGTGCACGCTGCTGCAAACCTTGGAATGGAGGACGCTGCTTCACATCCGACAGTTGGGGTTAGTGAAACCCGGTGCAGGTGTGCTACATCATGCATACCTTGCACATGTTTGTGCTGACAGCCCCTGCTCGCCACCTGTGCAACTCACAGAGAGGGCCTTGATTGGATTGTGTGGCGTGCGCGCGCGTACGGCCTGCGTGTACTGCTGGTACTCACGTCCCTCACGCGCGCCACTGGGCTGGTGCGTGGTGGCGCTGCGCAATATGTGCGCTGGATCAGGCCAGGTGGCACAGTGGCCGACTTCCTAAAAGATGACACTTTCAAGGTGGGCGCTGGTGGCGTCCGTCACTTTGATGTGTAGCATGGTGTGCCCAGTTTCTCCCCCTTCTCTGCTAAGCGCAGCCACTCAAGCGTGCTATGGGATGTGCTCAGGTGCACACCACACAAAGTTCACCTGAAGCGCCTGAAACGGCTGAAAGGCCCGAGGCCCGCCCTGCTTTCCATGCTGCTGCTCAGGCGTTGTACTTTGACTACATGACCGCCCTGGCCACACGCACCAACACATTCACCAGCCTGCCCTACCGCCACGACCCGGGCATCCTGGGCTGGGACCTGGGGGAGGCTCTGGCTGACCCTGGCAGTGATGGCGGGGCACTGCAGGCGCGTGTGGCTTCATGGTGGTGGCACGACCGGTTGGCGCCTGCAGACACATGCTTGTATATGCATGCGCTGATGGTTTGAAAGTGCTCAGGAAAGAAAATTGACAGCTAGCTCGCAACACCTACACGGTGTGTGCAGCCCCCGCACACCGTGATTGCATTGCAATTGCACCGTGATTGTCAATTGGCGCTGCGCTGCATGCCGTTTGACTCGCACCACAGGGGTGGCTGCCATACATGTCCAACTTCCTGCGCCGAATGGACCCCAACCACATCATCTTTGCTGGCACTGAAGGCATGTTTGGGCCCGCGTCTCCCCACCACCTGGCTCACAACCCACCAGCACAGGTGCGCGAGGTGTTCTGCGTGCTGCATGCCGCACAGGTTCACAAAACAATTGAGCATCGTCCGTCATCCGAGTGAGCACATGCACTGATCGTTACCTGTGTCATCCCTGCCCACTTGTGCCCTCATGCACTGGCTGCGCAAGGCACGGTTGAGCTGGGTGATGCGGCCTGTGGGTGCCGCACCCTTGCCTGCAGCACCCCACCTGGTTGGGGTGTGCGAGGGAGCTGACTTC
Source organism: Haematococcus sp. NG2 (assembly GCA_004335575.1). Taxonomy (NCBI): domain Eukaryota; kingdom Viridiplantae; phylum Chlorophyta; class Chlorophyceae; order Chlamydomonadales; family Haematococcaceae; genus Haematococcus; species Haematococcus sp. NG2. The sequence goes on along the minus strand of QAXD01000191.1, from coordinate 46,119 downwards.
TTCCAGAATGCCATGCTGCGTGAGGTGGGTGTGTTTGTGGTCCTGGAGTGGTGTATTCCTGATGCGGTCTTGTAGCCTCAAGCGCAGCCTAGTCAGGTGCACAATCGCGCACCTGGCTGTCATGCGCGCAGCATTTGAGAACAGCGCCCAGAAAGCCTCCCAGAGCGCCTGTTGTCGAACACTGTATAATCAACCCTCAACCCCTGTATCTGATCCACGCAGATGGATGTGGCGGTGATGTCCGTGCTTCCAGATGCATGGCTGGCGTGTGATGACGCATGCAAGCTAGCGTGGGCGCGTGACTGGGTGGGTGTGAACGCTGTGAAGTACAGCTGGCCACAAGCTCCTCGCGTGCTCGCGTGGAGCTTGTGTTGAAGCTGCCTTGGTGCTGGATCGTTTGCCACTTGCTCTCAGATGAGACCTCCTCTTCGATCGGTTTCTCAGACAGCAGCAGAGCTTCAATACGGCCCTGCTGGAAACTCGGCATAGGCGACATCTTCTGATGTCGTGGTGCGTGAACGTGTGCTGCCGCGCGCAGGTCGCAGCACATGTGCGTGATGCACTGCGGCTGCAGAAGCCGCTGCTGGTGGGTGCCATCGGCATGGGTGGCCCTCCCAGCCGCACGGCTGCCTTGCTGGATGTGGTGCTGGGGTATCTGGCACGCGTGGGCGAGCAAGGCATGCCGGTTGCAGGTGCGAACTGCCAGGATGCATCCCTGGCTGTGCTGGTTTCAAGCCACCACTCAGTCGGGGTGTCAAATTCAGGGGGGTGCATGTCTGCATGGGGGTACCTCATGTGGCTGCTGCACGCGTTGCTAGAACATGTCCCATGCGGGATCTCACACAACATGCCTTTGTCAGCTGATGCTTCATGTCCCCACAAAGCAGTGAACGCAGCCTAACTGTTGGCCACCCTGCGTCGCCCCAGGTGCCATCGTGCCCCTGCTGGGCCTGGGCTGCGAGGGCGCAGGCGCAGCACAGCGCTCACCCCTGGACGCAGCACCCACCAACACCAGCTGCCTTCATGGCCACTGGCGGCTGCCAACCCAGGCTTCACCGCCTGTCATACCTGTCTCACCCCTGGCACCACCAGCAGAGGCGGCAGCCACCAAGCCAAAGGCTGCGCCTGTCACTGCACCTGATGCACGCAGCAACACACGGTCTGTTGGGCTCGAGGAGGCAGGCTCTGGTGGCCAGGGGCCTGCTGACGAGGATGCAGACATGGAGCATGAAGATGATGATGGTGTCCTTGACTGGGCCAGCTCAGTGCTGGAGTCCTGGGTCAAGTGGGCGACTGGGGAGGTGAGTGGCAGCGAGCCAACAGCAGAGGCTGTTGGGAGTGGCGAGCCACAAGCCTCTACTGTGGACACAGCAATGGCAGGTCCACCCATCCCTTCTTCCTCTGCCTCCACAACTGGTGCACCAGCTGCCTCCAGTGGCCATGCTGCTGCTGTTGCTGGTGCAACACCGCTGACCACTCCCCCAACAACAACCGTGAGCACAACACCCCAGCAGCAGGACCCACAGCCTGCTGTGCGTGAGGAATCAGCGTTGGAGGATGGCAGTGGTCCCAGTTGGCTCCCCATGCCGTCCCTGCTGCAGCCGCTGCATGCCATGCTGCGCGGCCGGCTGCCTGTCACACCGGCAAAGCGCGGCTCCGGCACCTCTGCCAGTGCACCTGCTGCTGCTGCACCTGCTGTGGCACCCCCCTCTGACACTCCAGCTGGTTCAACCTCTCAGCAGCCTCGCCCAGGCCATACGCCCGCAGCTGCTGCAGGCACATCAGGGGAAGCACCAGGTGCAGGCAGAGCAGCCGGCAGCGCTGGAAAAGGCACACCAGGTAGCACTGCGCCTGTGTGCGAGTGTGGGGGTGCAGTGCAGGCTGCGGCTGCGGCATACGAGGCAGCCACACTTGCAGCGTACTGGCATTACTTCATGCGTGGCGATGAGGTACGTGGATGGTTCCATTGTTCCCTTGGGTCGTGTCATGTGCAATGCAACACCTCACGCATCATGCAGACGCCACGAGTGTGCAGACTGTGCACGTGAAGCAGTGTGGGTTATTCACGTCATGCAGCAGGACGTTGGCATGGCTGTCTTCACCCCTGCTCATATCGTCATATGTGCAAGCAGGTTGCCAAGTGCATAGAGCAGCGTACAGCACAGCACCTGGAAGAAAGCCTGGTAGCTGCGGCAGCCACTGTACCTGCAGAGCAGCCAGTAGAAGAAGCAGGTGCTGCAGTTCAAGGGGGTGAGGATGACAATGATGAGACCGCAGGCAGCCTTCAGCATGACGACTCAACAGCAGTGCCTCCTTTGGGGCATGCTGACCACCCTGACAACCCAGGATTTGTGGCTGCAGATGAGGGGGGTGCCAGGAACGCCGCTGGTGGCACATCACACCCAGGTCAGAATCAGAAGGAACGCCAGAAAAAGGACGAGGAAGGTGGCAAGACAGCGCAGGGTGCAGCAGCCGCTGCCAAGGCAAAGCGCGACGCTCAAGAGGCTGAGGAGAAGGCACAACGCGAGGCGGCTGCACGGGCAGAGAAGGCTAAAAGGCTAAGAGCTGCACAGCTGGCGACAAGCACGGCTTGGGCTGCTGTTAAGGCACATGTGCAAGAGCTGGTAAAGCAGGGGGCTCAGGGATCAGGGCCGTGACAGAAGTGGTGTTTGTGACGTTCTTACAATGTAATGACCAATATCATGCCCGTTGATCATGCCCATTGTTCAGACGTTTGCCAGGAGCTCAGGAAGTGCAGCAGAGCAGTGATCTGAAGGCTTTGCTTGCTACGGCAACCGGGTGGACGAAAACTGCTGTGTGCAGCTTATGGTTATTCTCCCAAACGAGTGCATGATGATGACGCCCTGGCCCACAGGTTCCTACTTCAGTCCATTCCCACGACTACACCTCGCACAGCATAACAGATGTACCTATGGAGTGTTCACCACACACAGCATAACAATGACATGTCACAGCTTTCAGCTGCTTGCCGGAGCCTGCTGACACATTGATCTAGAGAGCCATACATTGGGTAAAGCTGTCATAACGTGTTGCTGCTGGAGACTGTCTGCAACAAGAAACCCCCAGTTTGAACCGAAGCCACTGTGCCCCAAGTCAGCTGCCTGTCGGGGCAAAGTGCCGTGTGCGCACCCTGACACCCAATGCTGGGTCACTCATGCAGTGTGGCTGCCTGAGACACCCCTGGCTGCCCCGCCTGCATCCCTGCGTGTGTTCTCGGTTGCAGCACCTCAAGTGCTGCTGGGCTTTGTGCCCTGGTGGCAGCGGGGTACAGTGTCCTGCGCTGTAGCCCCTTGCACTGCACTGCACTGCATGCATTCGGGCTCCCCCTCATGTGGTGCACTCAGGTCATCACCCATGGACCTGAACTGGAACGCCTCCGCTGGGTGGGTGATGAAGTCATCCTCACATGAGTCCAGGAAGCGCAGCAGAGGTCCCTCTGCGCGGGTTGGGGGCGACCCATCCAGGAGCAGTGTGCTCTTGTGGCTGTCATACCCGCCCTCAAGATCCAGCTCAGAGCTCACTGGGCTGAAGGCATGAACGTTCCGCAGCTGCTTGTGTGCGACTGGCAGGCCACTGGCGTTTGGGTCCAGCCTGTGCAATGCTGCGCTGATGGCTGCACTCCTGGGCCGCTGCTGGCCTGTGCCAGGTGTGGGGGTACAGGGCCGACTGGCCGCAATCCTGGCCGCACGTCTTCGCTCAGCGCTTGGGGTACGTGCTGCATGTCCGCTGCGCCTGCTGCACACTTTGTTCATGGGGGGCCCACTGCTGTGGCTGGCATGGTCTGAGCCCTGTGTTGTCACAGTCATCCTGGGTGTGGCGCTGCATACTTGGCCGTCCAGGCTCAGGCTGCCCATGCCCAGGCTGATCCAATCAAGGCGGACGTCATTTGTTTGGTTCTCACACCTGTGGGGTGAGAGGTGGTGAAGTCCGCAGGGCGGTGTTCAGGGGTCAACCATGGGCCTCTGCCTGACGCCACATGTGCGTAGCCCAGCTGCTTCAAGTACGTGTGGCTGAGTGCTTGACTGCCGTGGTGGTCTTGTGCGCTGACTGCTTGGTTGATGAGGCACTGGTGAACGCGGCAGAGGGCGCTACCAACTCGCCCCCAGCATGCAACAGTCACAATACGACTATGCATCTCACACACCTGGCCTCCATCTCCAGTTTGACACCAAGGCAGATGGCTTTGTTCACTTCAGCTCCTGCTGTGTGCAACCTGCAGAGTAAGTGGCCAGCGGTCGGTTGCGCTTGGGCTTGCATGGGCTTGCATGCTGTGAACTACCTGCCTACTGTTGCATATGCCATATACATGCCGGAATCAGGATGAACTGCAGCGAATTTTCGTCTTGGTAGCGACACCTCCCGTGCATGCTGTCTGCAATGTTCCCCTGCTGCAGATTCTGCAATGAACTTTTGGCACTGGGCTGGACCTGGACACCCCACACATGACAATGCAGAGAGGAACTGATTTACATCCCCATTCATACCATTTTGCTGCACGCTGTGTGCGTCACTGACCTTCACAGACCTGCTGAGAAGCAAACGAGTTTCTGCTTTTGTGCCGGTATGTCCAATGTTTTTGCTTCAATTCTATAGGGATAGCATCGCCACTAAGTCCTGCTATTCTCAGAAACCCTGCCTGTTGCCGTGTTGGCTGTCCAGATCCTCAAGTGGCGCCTCTACGGCGTGCTTCCTTAACATGAAGATGTTTGGAACGACCCGAAACAAGGAGAGGCCCTGGTACAACGCTGGTGCTCACCATCATAGTCCTCACCTGGTGGGCCGTTCAAATGCTGTGCCATGCTGTGCCACCCCTGCAGCACACCAGAGCATCAAGCGCACGTGGTACCGTCATCCAGAATCAGGATGCCATGCAGGCACCACCAGCATGCATGCTGCATTACCCGCACCCACAACATGAGCAGCCCGTCTGAGCAAGACGCAAGCTCCTGTGTGATTTGCCTGCTGCTGCCTGACGCCAACCATGAGCAGCATGTGCAAACAGAACATGACTGCCTTCCCGTGCATGTTTTGTGTGCAGCACGGGCGCAGATCAGGCGCTGCATGTCTGCATGCTTTGGCTTGTCAGCACCGCCAGCGTGCGCCTGGCTCGTGGCGTAAGCATCGCTCTATGCCACAGCACAACGTGAGGCCCACGTAGTGTCATGGGGCACAATAAGCCGCTGCTGCGCATGACCGCATGTGGGACTGTGGGCCTGCGAGAGCTGTGCGCGAGACAGCGTTGGGGAGCACATGCCACGGTTGCAGCTGCCGCAGACATGGCTTGCCCACGTTGACCTGTGCCTCCATGCCACAGATTATGGCATGTATGCTAGCAGTGCGTGTGTCAACACGTGATGGATGCACACTGTCATTGAGGCGCAGCACTGCCCGCACCTGGCTCTTGTAGCTGCATGTTGTGGCTGACAGCAAGGGCGAGACACACTGCCGTCAGTTGCTGGTTGCCTGCATCATTGCGCCCGAGTGACATGGTGGCAGGCTGCAGGCAGTCCTGTGTACTGCCGTACACCAGCTGCACCACTAGCAGATCATGCCGCGGCAAGTCGGGTCTGCTTCACCTCGCACCGCCTGCCCGAGCGCACCAGCTTCAGAAACCGGAGGCCCCGAGATTCCCCCGTTCAAGCGGCGCCCGCTCCTGTCAGCAGTGAGCGTGAGGTACGCGGCAATGAGAGTGTCAGCGGCCCTGGAGTGGGCGGGGGCAGCGAGTGGTCCGTTCGGGCCTAAGTGGAGGTAGGCTTCAGCTGACCCTCAGTCAGCGTCATCGGCAACCTTTGCAACCTTGGTTGTTGATATGAGCAAGGACAGCATGTGCACATGCACGTGTTGGGCTAGCATGTAGCAGCGATCAAGTGGTGTCCTGAAAATGATGCAGCAGTGAGCTGAAAGTTGCTCAAATGCCAAGAGGGCCTTGACCGGTGTCTGCGGCTTCTGTAACAACAACAATTACAACATAATCAACAGCTCACAAGTATGTACAACACAGCAGCAGGTTCTCCAACTAGATGCACTCAGCCAGCACACATGGATTGCCAGGTAGCGGCCACCACTGCGGAGTTCATGGCTCTGGACAGGCAAGATGGTTCAATACTAACTATACTATGCCTCAATATGCTTGCAGCTTCATTTGCTGCTGTGCCTTCCTGCGCGGTATGCGCACATGCATCAGACAAGGTTTGGACAACACCTCTCAAGGTTTGGACATGCCGTAATCAAGCAGCCCATCAAATGTTGCATTGGCGTAAATCAACGCAAGATCACTGGTGTGCAAATGTGCAAATGCAGTGAAATGTTGTAATCAACTGAGCAGCACAGCAAGTTCTGCCTTTCAACCTAGTAACCTGAACAAAAGCATGGCGGTGCAGACACACAAAATATGGTTTGAGCGTAGCAGGATGAAATCAGGGGTTGGTACAGTGGTTGTGAAACAAAAAGCAGCAGGGATCCACTTCTGTACAAACTAGAGCATGCACACCACATCTGCCGGCAACAGGGGCAAACCTCAATCCGCACAGACAGGCACGACGACAAATGGCAAGAACCCGCAGTGAGTGTGCGGGAAGAAATGCAAACAGAAGAATTATGCCGATCGCTCACACAATCATGCAGCACATGCCGAAGTGCTCACACATGACCACGGGCACAACGAGTTGCAGACTGGTTCCACCTCCTCATCCACACCACAGGTTGAGAATTTCGATTGGGTTTGGCTTCATACTAAGCGAGCCGAGGACCAGCTCAGGCACCTGACGCAACAGCCTGCGCCCCTGCCCCAGCTCCCCTCCCCAGGCCCCACGTCCTCCTCCCCAGAAACACATCTATCTGTCGCACACAGCATGCGCTCTGCATCCCTACTCCCTCCCATTCCCCAGGACATGAATCTACTGCTGCACCCGGCATCATGCAAACCACATGGCAGATCAGGTCGTCTCCATACATGAAGAGCAGAAGAGTTCTATGGGCGCAGGTGCCAGCAAGTGCATGCATGCATGCACTGCACCTGTTTTGCGCGGGACCAGTGGTGCAGGTTCACAGCTGCAGCAAGCAGTCATCTTCATCATCCACTGGAGCCAGGTACATGACCGGCCCAAGCTGCGAGGTGGTGGTGCTGCATGCTGACGGGCTGCAAGGCCTGAGCTGCTGCAGGACAGCAAATGTGCGCCATGTGTGGTCCCCTGGGCACTCCCTGTGCCCTGGCTCCAACACGCTGCGCTGGCAGTGTGCATACAACGTGGCATGGGCCAATTGGTCCTCATGCAGCTGGGGCAGCACCTTGACGAGCCGCACAGCCTCCTGTGTCTCATCATGGGGAGGCGGCTCAGGCCCCAGCCTCAGTGCAGCCAGGTGCGGGGCAAGGGGCTTCACGCCAGGCCACGAGTGCTCAGCCTCCACAGGCATCGCCGCCTCAGCCGCTGCTGCACCGCCACTGCAGGCGGACCTGACGCTGGTGCCGAAATCAGCAGTCCCCAGCATTGCAGCCAGAAAGCTGGCCGCAGTCGCCCGTGCATGGGACGCTGCATGCGCCTCTGCTGCTGGCATGGCAGCGGTGGCTGCACCTAAGCTGGCGTCTGCACGTGTTGCAGTTGCGCTGGTGTGAGTGGAGTTGGCCGCAGCCACAGCTGCGTCAAGGCGCTGCCACTGTGCCGGGCTGCGCAGGGCTGTGCGGCGTGTGGGAGGCAGGCTGCTGGGGAGGCACTGCGCATCTTGGGCAGGGACAGATGCAGGTGGCTGCGCTTGCACCTTCAGCAGCGCAGGAAGCTGAGAGCCGGTGTGGCAGCAAGTCGTTGGTGATGCTGCTGCTGCTGTGTGCGTGCTGTCATCGAGATGCAGCAGGCTCTCCCCTGCGTCAGGAGTGCTGGCATCGCTGGGATGCCGGCGCTGCACCAGGCAGGTTGCATCTCCTGCCGCCCCGTCAACAGGCATGAGAGCGGGCCTGAACAGGCTGCTGGTGACATACCCTGCAGCTGCACCCATTGGTGCCCTGTAACTGGCTTTGTCGCCCTTCACTGCGCTGCACTGCTGCGCCCCCTCAGCATGCTGAGCGGCCGCTGCAGCAGCGCCAAGGGCGGGCAACGTAATACTTCTGCGCCCAATGCGCCGGCTGCGCTGTGCACCTGCGACCATGCCAGACTGCACCCCGGCAGCTGATGAGGAGGCAGCTGCTGGGGAGCTGTGCTGTGCAGCAGCTTCAACCTGCTGTTCAGGGCTCAGCATATAGTCACCCCTCCAAGGGCCAACCCGCCCACCTTCTTTGTGCAGCATGTAGGCTGCATCAAGGGGGGGATCTGAGGGAGTGCCACTGGCGGTGCCTTGAGAACTCTCATGCGGCGCCTGTGCTCCCACACCAGATGCCAGCGGCAGGGGCCAGGGCTGCATGTCCAGCGCAGTCGCAAAGGCACCTGTCGACGTGGTGCCGCTTGACGTGCTGCTGGAGGGCAGCACAACACGCACTGTGCGCAGAGGCGCTGCAGGAGGAGCGCGGTGTGCAGATGCAACTGTGTCCCTGCCGGGCATGCTGCTTGCACTCCCAGTGCTCAGGGCGCGGACGGGAGCGTGCACCTTGCAGCTGCCAGCTGTCGCAGTGCCACTGGCCTGCGACATCGGACCCTCAAAGGCCAGCAACTCTATTCCTGAGCGTTGCTGTGAGCTTGGCTCCACACTCCCTGTGATGCTGCACAAGCACAGCAGCGCACAGCGCCTTGACTTGAGATAGAAGTGAGGGGGCCACAATTCCAATTGCCAGATCTAGCTCCGGTGTGCAGGCAGATTTGAACCAGCACTAGGCAAGCGCCAAGCTTGTGCTGTACAGTGTAAACGGATGGGTTACCACGAGGGTTTTTGCACATGCTGCACGCAGCCTGCCAGCCCACCACCCTCAGACCGTATGCGCGTATGCATGCACAGCACATATGACACAGCTCCACCCAACTCACGTGCTCAGGGCTTGCAGATAGCTGTTGGTTTTGAAGCCTGAAGGCAAGAAGCCTGAAGGCAAGTGGCCTGACGAGGGGTTCAACACGTCCAGCCTGCACATGTCTTGACTCACTGCACGTGGGTGGCTTGATGCTTGGTACATGACAGCTTCCTGCAGAGATTGTTTGTATGGGGCGCAGCAGATGCCAAGTAGCTGCAGGTTGTCGTTCCTGATGCCATCCCTCAGCAGGTCAGCCATGGGAGGCTTGCTGGTCCAGATCCCGGGACAGATCTGGCCATCAGAGGCCGGCCTCCCATGCTCGTTGATGGCAGACCTGCTGGTCACAGGTGATGTCGATGTTGGCATGCCCTTCAAACTGTTGTCTGTTGTCTGTGCTGTGGTCTAGAGAGCTTCGACAGCGAGCGCCTGATGCCTGCGTTAACAAGGCAAGTTGCAAGGCACTGTCAGCACTTGGCGCCTTGGCCTTGTTGATTTCATGCTGTGTCCCACCTCGGTGCATGCATGTGAGCACGTGCAAGCATAATGCAGGTCATGCTCAAGCTGCAATTTTCGGCTCATTGCGTCTTTTGCTCTACTCGACTCTCGACCGCATCTACCCAATGCGCTGCGACCTGCTTTTCCTGCTGCGAACACGTCACCAAAGAGGCGCAGCGGCACACCCTTCCTGCATCTGTTGAGACCTATCTAACAAAACTTCTTGATTAACAGCTGCGCTGGCGTTGAGACTGCACCATCTCATGCACTGCAACCACCCCCACGTAACATCAAGACCCACACCTGATTACCTCTGGGCATGTGGCATTGGTGCCAATGACGCTTACAGCCATCAACATGAACATCTCGTGCATGTGAACCTACCTGCAGCGATCCCGAAGGCCGCGCAGTTCTGCAGTGAGAGCTCCTGTTACGCCATCAAACACCTCCAGAATAAGAAGAACCACGGGTCGCCGCGCTCTTGTCAGGTGTGAAGGACAGCGTGCGAAGCGAAACCCGAATCTACAGCCCAGTGCAAATGGACTTTATGCTACGCGATTTTGATGGCAGTGGATGCAGCGCAGACGTTGCATCATCTATTGAGGCTTGGATCAACTTGCAATACCTCCCAGCATGGCTGTAATTGTGGGTGCAAACGGCGTGCCAGCTGCTTCAAAGTCTTCTTGGTGATGCGCGTGCATGCAGTTTCGCCACAATTGTTACTGCTAGGTAGGGTTTAGGCCCCACCAGACGTTGCAGGTAGCTGCTGCTAAGCTGCTTAGGTGGCAGTGTCCTGGCTCTCCTCAGGTGGCTTTCCTCACTGCTTGCAGTGCGCCTAAGTGGGATCACTGCTTCCTTCATCTAGTGCGACGACGGCATTCCTTCACTTCCTACTGTTCAAGCTGTGTGCATTGGTCTGTACCCTGCGTGAGGTATGCAGCACGCAATGGCACATCGCATACAGGAGCCGAGCGTGTATACACATAACAATTTGTGCAAGACACGGCACGGCGCTGGGTGCACGCATTGCACAGGGCACTTGAGCATGCCGGCATGACAAGGGGCAGCTCCATGTAATGATCTTGAGCTTAGTTCCAGAACGGACCTACCTGTTGTCCAGATGGCCCAGATTGTGTCACTCACAACCCCACTCATCACACGCACCACTCACTCTGCAGCAATGCTGCACGAATCACCAAAAGATAAACTGGTTACCATGTGAAACAGCCGGCACTGCCTGGTCCTAACACACCCACAGTGTCGAAAGTGTGACAGTTGTTTGCACCCCTACATAACAATTGCTTAGAAATGACACATGCATATGCCGTTTGGTAGTCATAACACATACAGTAAAATATCCCTCATACTCAATCCAACCTACATGCTTCAACACTGCCCCCCGACTCTCCATCACGCCCAAGCATGCCAGCAACTCGGCTGATTTGCACGGTCCGGTGCATCAGTGTCTGCCAGACATGGCTTGACATTTCAACGTCGTCATCACTGCTTCACTTTAGTGAACTCTCAAGCCGTGTTCACAAATGTCTGGCAAGGTAGGCCCGCATGTTGCTGTCCTGCACAGCCAGCAACCTACACCAACGAAAACGTAAACAGCATGCAGGGCATGCACCAGAGCGTGTGATGTGCACCACGAACAGTCTCAGCATCACCTGCAGCGAGGGCCTGGCATATGCATGGCTTCCAGCGCAAGACACTGACATCTATATACGGTACACGCTTGCCCACCACGCTTGCCCACCAAACACTGGTTTTATTCGCAGGGTGGCGGCCAACCACCTGCTCACCCATCAGTTGGCGTCTGAAACGACTCTTCTACGTAGCTCTTCTGGCACAGCCCTACAAGCTCTACACGGTCTCATCGTGCAGCGCTCCACTCACGTCCAGTGACAGGACCAGCTGCTTGGGCAGCCCCGTGTGCCGGCTGGCCACCGGCTGCTGATCCAGCTCGTTCTCACTGGCGGGTGCATGTACTGAGGTGTTGGCATACAGCTCAAGCGCCACTCCCAGCTCGCGCGCCAGGCCCTCCAGCCCCGCCCGCACCTCAGTAGCCGAGGGGCGGAGCGCTGGGTCCCGCTCCACGCATCTGCAGGTGATTGGTTGGTTCAGCACACCTTCAGCCTGGTGCAACACCACAGGAGTACGTAGTGCTTCCAAAGCCAGTGCCCTGGCTGACCTCACGCAACAATACAATGGCAGTATGGACGACACCGACATGGGGTTAAAGTGGTGCACCATGGAGCTGCCAGGGCAGGCCCATCACTCCTGATGCAACAATAACGGCATGTCTGTAGGTATGCAGGACTAGCAGTCCTATACCCGTACATGCAGGGCTGGACAAGCAGCAGCAGCAGCAGCAGCAGGACTGGGATGCCTACTGTGGGATGATGGTGCGCAGCACTTGAGGTGTACTGTCTGGCAGCTTGCCCAGGTCTGGGTGCGTCTTGAACACGCCTGCAGCCTGCTGGATGAACGGGTCCCGGTTCATGTACACCTCCCACATTAGAACGCCGAGACCATACAGGTCAGACGCCTTTGTGACCCTGTAGTCTGCTGCAGTCTCTGGGGCCTGCGAGAGGTTGAGGACCAAGCAGCAGGCACATGGAACCACTAAGAGATGGGCTGCAACTGCTCACCGCTGTGGTACGTGATGGGTGATCTGGTCGCACGTCGTGCAGGTAAGCTGCTTCCGCCCAAGGATCTGCCCCCCAAAGTACATGCTGCTGCACATGTCATTCGCATGCTGCATGCAGGTACTCCCTTACAGGGGACCGGTATGCCAGCCCACAGGCAACCGCGTACATGCGCACCATGTAGATCGGCGTGCCGCGGCGCACCCCTGACACATGCGTTTCTGTAGGCGCCAGTGCTGTGGCGAGGCCAAAGTCTGTCAGCTTCGCCACCACCCCGATGGGGGACGTGGAGTCGATCTTCAGCAGCACATTCTCTGGCTTCATGTCACCTGCACGCGCAGTTGCGCATGTGCACCGGCGTGAACATGCGCAGGGGGATCAGCCTGTGGCCCGGACTCGAGGCACCCTGCGGTGAGCACATGCTGTCGGTGCACACACCATGTATAATGTTCCGTGAGTGCAGGTACTCCAGGCCGCGCGCCACGTCCAGGAAGATGGACACAATCCAGGCTGTGCGTGGTGCCCCAGCCGGCTCAAGAGGGCCGGTCTCGAGTTGGGGCCCGGCCGGCTGCAGGGCTCCTGGCTGCTGTGCCGCACCACCCGATCCAGCAGGCCCAGCGTGCGCGGCCGCCACAGGTTCACCCACCCGTGCTGATGGCACCGCTCCCAATAACCCCCTGACAGCAGCCCTCGCGCCTGGGCAGGGTGTCCCGGCTGCCCCAGAGTGAGCAGCAGGGGCGGAGGATGGCCAGGGCGCTGGGGCCACGCCCTGAGGCGCATGCAGCACCATGAGACCCACGGCCTCGTGGAGGGAGCCGTAGCACCATTCTTGGATGAGGTACAGCTTGTAGTCGAAGACAGCTCCCTTGCCCACATCTGGCCCTACATCCACCTGTGATGCAAGCAAGAAGTTCAGGGAGCAAGAGGGGGCACGTGCCCAGGTATGCAACACACCAGAAACGACTCAGCACCTGGCACTCTCAAATACGCATCACCAGCAGCCAAGCAGGACACAGCACTTGCTGAGCACGGCAATCAATAAAACGCACACCCCACCTCCAAGGTCTGGCCTAGCGTCTGCTGCGGCACCACACGCTTGATGTCATAGTGGTACTGCATGATCCATGAGCAGGCAGCGTCTTGTCTTAGTACGTTATGGATCACCAAGCATCAAGTGACCACCCACATGTTCATCCCTTACCACGCCACCATGCATCAACTCATGCAGCGAGTGATGAACTAAAGGTGTCACACTGCCCCAAATTGTTGGTCTTGCTCTCATGCCGCACCGTGCCCACAATGTTGCGATGACACACGCTCAGGCACACCGCTGCTTCAGACACGGTGAGGTCATACGCCTGGTACAGCGCACTGCCACCAGCCATGTCTGGACTACCAGAGAACAGCACTGCACACATACAAACGGGAAAGTCCGTGCCGTCTTGGAGGCATGTGTCCGCATGTTTATTTGGGTGGCCCGTGGTGCAGGGTACACAACGTGCCATGCCTGGCACCAAGCCGGCAAGGGCATGTGCATTTGCCAGCATTGGACACTGCGCATGGCTGCCTGCACACACCTGTCTTCACCGCCACATCCAGCCCTCGCCACCGGCCCTTAAACACCGTCCCCCATGAGCCCTGGCCCAGTACCCCCTCTAGGACCAGCGCGTCCGCAGCACCTGCAGTCAGACGGAGATGACTTGTTGCCAGACTTGGAGGAGAGAGCGTCTGACAGGTAGCTGTACAGGGATTGGTTGAAAGATGCTGCGCTGGTAGGAGGCGGACATGGTGCATGCTTGTCCTGCCACAACATCCACAAGGCCCCGACATGCTGCACAGACCTGCGTCCAGCGCATTGGCAGCTTCACAAATCCGCAGCTTTGTGTCCCTCATTTGAATGGAATCTGAGTCGGGTGTTGGTGCGCCCTCCGAGCTGGTGTGCCTGTTCAGGCCTCCGCTGATGGTTTGGCGCTCAAGGGAGGCGATGCCAGAGCAAGTACGCATCACGTTGTGCAGCGTGCGCATGCGGGCCTGTGAGGAGTAATCTGTGTGGCAAGGCCAAGCGTGGGAGGAGGAAGCATCAGGGAACCAAACAACAGCCTGCAGCGCAAACGCAGCAACTGGGCAAAGCTCCAAATCCAGCCATCACATTTGTCAGTCGCTGCTACCCAGCTGGCCACAAGCAGAGTGGCCAGCACAGGCCTCATGCAACCCCCCACCCCACCCGCAGATGTGGCGCACCCCGCTTGTCGAGGATATTGCGATGTGAAAGACTGTGGGCATGGGCATCCATGCCTGGGTGTGGAGACGCTTGCAAGGGCTCCAGGTGCAAAGAGCCTGAGGCAGCGGCCTGCACTGGCCACCGGTGCTGGTGTTCTCGTGCAGCTGCAGCGGCGTCGTCTGGAGATGCTGGGATGGATGTGCCATTGGTCAGGTTGGGAGAGGAGGTTGCCAGCAGGGGGTCCGACAGATGCAGCAGCCTCTTGCTCAGGTCCAGCCCCACCGGGGTAGGGGCGGCTGGGGCTGTTGGGCCCAAGGTGGGCGTGTGGGCTGTGGTCATCACCAGTCCGAGCGCACTGCAGCAAGCAGGGCCGATGAGAGTGCAGTGCAGGTGTGCTCAGGTTGATGCCAGCGCTGCACCGCACCCATACTCATCCAGCCCAACCATGCAAGTGCGTTGCCCAAATGTTGGCGCTCCAACCACTTGCAGCACTGTGGTGCCAGTTCATCACAAGCGCACATGCACCAGAGTAGCCCACTTCTGCTCCGCATGACCATCATATGCATCACACATCCAGGCGCACCTCTTTGACTTGGGCTCGCTCTCCACATCCCCTTGGGTTTGTTGCAGTGCGCGGCGCCTTGCCCTGCCTCGCCACACCACCACCCATGCTGCGCCAGCCACCAGCAGCACGCCACCAATCCCTACACCTACACCCACACCCACTGCTGCGTGTGGGCTGAGTGCTGAGTCCCCAGAGGCCCCCAGCTGCCATGGCGGGCTGCTGCTGCAAGGCTGTGGCCCTGACCAATCAGGCAGGAGGTAACAGTCAGGGAGCGGCTGCTCCGGCTGCACCCACACGTTGCTGGCATTGACACCCCAGCCCTGCAGCCGCGCCAGCAGCAGCAGCTTGGATTGAGGTGTTACAGTGTAGCCATGAGGTAGCACAAGGTCGGAGATGCCCCTCATCAGGCGTGCTGTGGTGTTGGCACCACTCTGCCAGCCATCACCACGCAGGGCAGCCGCAAGCAGAGCCGTGAAATCCGGCAGGGGCAGGGCCAGTGTCGCGTTGAAGATGCGCACACGTGTGCAGTTCCTGCAGCCAGCCACAGACATGCCGCACATGAGGCCCACAAATCAGGAGACAGCGGCATTGCAGCCAAACCTTGTGGATGCGGGCCCAGTGCATGGCAGTGCAAGCAAGAAGGGGGTAACTGGCTGTGCCACGCACCAGCATGCGTCCCGCGCTGCGAACGCCCACAGCGGCAAGGCCGACTCGTAGCTGCCACCCAGACCGGTGGCCTGTGCGCCCCCGTCCAGCTGCGCCAGGGGCAGCGCCACCAGGCCATGCAGCACCACCTTGTGGATGTACACGTGTGCCTGGGTGGTGCTGTTCAGCATGACCAGGGGCGCGCTCGCAGACCCCAGGTCCAGCACGACCGTCACAGCCGTTTCTGGCAGATGGTTCAAGGGGCCGGTGATGCAGAAATGCCAGCGCAGCTCCACAGGCGTGGCTGTTGGGAGCGCTGTGAGGTTGTCCAGGAGCATGAACATGGGGGGCCACGACTGCAGGCACAGAAGTGGTGGGCGTCACAGGGCAGCCAGCACAGGGCAGGCTATGCTACGCTGCTGTACGATCTACTCACAGCATCAGACCCAAGTGGCATGGTCTTCACACAGCGTGGCTAGTTCACAACTTGTGGGGCAAGTTGGCGGTATTGGCACACACCGTACAGGCCGATTCCATGCACTGGTTTATCCAGAGTGCCCAAGCACGTAGGCAGCACACGATGCACATCACCAAAGTCGCCTGGAACGACCGGCGCAGAAACGCTGGGTGTGCTGCAAGGCAGTGCAGCACGCACCCAGCGCAGATCGTTCTTGGTCATGAACTCGGCCACACTGCGCAGGTCTTTCAGGAACTCCTCGCCATCAGCCGGCGCCCACATGGGGTAGTCATCAGTGTTGGGCTGCAGCTCTGAGGCGTTCAGCGCTCGCCCCTTGGCCCAAGAGCTCCGGCACCACCTCAAGGGCGGGATGCTCACGTTCCTGGCATGCCACACGCCCTCCGGGTTGTCAATGGTGCTGATGGTGGTGTTGGTCAGCTCGAAAGGCGCGAGTGTGACGGAGTGGTACGTGATGGAGTGACGCGTCACGCGCGAAATGACAGGATCAGAGTTGCTAAACACGGCCAGCCACACATTCAGGTAGCCCTGCACAGCAGAGTAACGTGGTGCGTAACCTTAAAAGTCAGCAGTCTACAGCACTGTAGACCGCAGCCCTGCCAGCTGGCTGTTTAGTCAAACGCTGTCACCGTGGTGCCAGACCCTTGCACGCTGCTCCGTCCCCCGCGCCGATAACCCCAACAAGTTGCTGACGCAAATGCCTGGCAGGCAGCATCCTCACCTGCAGCTCTGGGAACACACGGCCCACTGCACCAAGCAGCTGCACGTAGATGTAGTTCCACAAGTCGCCCTGCACCCAAATGCAACACATTTGGTGCACAGACTGCACACACGTTAGGGTTTGATGTTGGAACTACAATCAGTGCAGTTGACAACCATTCGTTGCAGGATGCAGCACCTGAAGGTGAGTATGCCTTTTCTGTAATAGAGAGACAGTATATGTGTGTGTGTGTGAGAGAAAGAGACCAAGTCTGCCTCCTCATCCAGGAAGATGCTGCCTGTCTCCTTGTGGCTGCTGCAGGTGCCACCTAACTCGCAGCAGCCATAACTGTTGCTGCCGCCCCTGCTGCACAGCCCGACACACCTTGCTGGTCAGTGTTGTGGTGTTCTCCATAGCTAGCCGCACAACAAAAGGCCGGGCTGCCGGTGATCTGCGTCCAGGGAAGCATACCGACAAGGAGTGGACGATGAAGCAAAGCAGCCCAGGCGGCCAAACACCTTTCCTGCACTGTTGAGGTACCCTTGTACCGCCCATGTGCTTCAGCGATGCGGCCCTGATGCCAGCACCCGAGTGCAGCTGCATGCGGCAATCCAGGCACCCGCAGACTCACACAACCGTGACAAACGTGATTGTTTGGCTGGTGGGCCATCCCACAGGCGGATTGCGGCTGAGCGTGCGATCTTGGAAACAAAGCCCTGTGGATGAGCCGTGCACGCATTGGTAATCAGCAGCCCCACGTCACAAGGGCGTGGAAGTGACATCTTCGCACACCCTCACAACCAGCCAAGTGGCATCTGTGGCACTTGGCACGGTGCATACCATGCATGCTTCACGCACATCCATGGCTGGACGCAGCTGTGCCCCATTCATCACGCAGCCCACCTGCTAGGATCAGATTGTTGGCATACACACGCCACGTCCCGCCGCCATACAGCGGAGCCTGCACCCACATGGACAAAGCATGCAAGAACACAGTCATGCTGCCGTACCATGTGACAGGCACAATATCATAACACTTGCAGCAACAGCAACACACAGTTGCACTGCAACCCATGCCTGCATTTTTCTCATTTGCAAAAAGGGCCAAGAACACGGCACAAAAGGGCACCGAAGCTGCACGAACCGTCAGCGCATCCCGGTTGCTGAGGTCAAGTATACTGGGTTGCGTAGGGTCTGCACTGTCAGCTGCAATAATGACATCCTGGAGAGGTGTTGCATGTGGAGCAGGCTGCAAAACTGCGTTCGTGATGTTGATCAACGGCTCAACCAGAAGCAGCTTGATCCTGTCCCCCTCCTTCAGTGCTCCGAAGGTGTCTACTAAACGTTGGCCTTCCTCGATCAATACGGCAACGAAATCATCTTGAGCTGCGCACACAAAACTTCCCAGCAGCAGGGCAAGCAGCACGTGCGGAGCGTGTTTCGTCATCCGTGTTGTGCAAGCGCCCGTTTCAAATATCCCAAAGTTTCCTGCCATGCTGAAGTCTTCTGGCCTTCGGCACAGTATTGGTACGATGGAAATGCTTCATCCTTTCTACGAAGAAGAACAGCTTTGACGTGATGGCTAATAATACATCCTGGATGTGCCATTTGGCATGCTTCTTATGGTTGCATCAGGCCAGTAGGTAGCATGTATCTACAGTATGAGTTCCTACCAGACAGAGTGTTTGTCATTGCTGATCATTATTATATGTCTGGCAAGCCCATCATCTTGCGTTCCCTATCACGGCATGGAGCTTGTGCGTGAGAAAGTGTGGTGCAGCTGGCGGGCCGTGTGTGACAAGTAAGGGAGGTGGCATGGTGTCAGGCTAGCATGTGGGTCGCGTGGAGCGAGGGCCTCAAGCACGCAACACTTGGGATGCTAGATGCTTTAAGGCAGGCAATGGAGCAATGCTGATCAGCCCGTGACCGGCTGAGCCGTGGCTG
>QAXD01000191.1:0-14470 GCA_004335575.1 Haematococcus sp. NG2 | reverse complement strand
CCCGATTTTCGGACACCCCCCTGTAACGTACGGGGTACGTACGTCCTGTAATTCCCTGATTCATGCAGCTGCATTGAACCTACTGATCCCGGTCCCACCGCCATGAGGCGGGGTTGAAACACTGCAACACTCCCATCCCTGAAGCACCTCAGCGCAGATGGGGTTAATCAAGAAAGCAGGAAGCACAACAAATGAAAACAAGTTGAACATTGCAGTCAGTATGGCTCCACCTAGCACCCATGACGTGCTGCAGGACAAAAGGTGTACACCACAAAGCCACACATTTTGAGCTAACCAGTGTCTGGGGCATCAGCTGACCGGCAGCTTGCCAAGAGCAGCACTGCCAAGCTGCTCGTCAATCCTGCTCAGACCCATTTATCACCCGCGCCCCAGCAGCACGTTCAGCATTGCATTGACATCAGCACTCAGCGCCACCCGCTCCGCGGCCGGCAGCGCCTCACATGCCAGCAGCCGCGCCATGAGCGCGCTTGCGCGTGCTGCCACCTTGACGGCACGGTCATCGCTCAGGGAAGGGGGGGACGCAGGTGCTGGAGATGGCATGGCTGTTGGCTGCGACTGCTGCTGCTCGGCCTCACACGCAGGTACCGCTGCGCCCTGCTGCTGGATACCCTCCAGCTGCTTCTGGAGCACCTGCAGCTTGTGGGCCACCATATCCCGCTCCTGGATGGCCTCATCGCGTTCAACCCGCATGTCGATCAGTGACTCCTGCAGTGCGGCTGCGCGGGCGCGCACCTCCTGTTGCGAGGCGCGCAAGAACTCAATGTCCGTAGTCAAGTCCTGCTGCTTCTTGTGCGCCGCCTCCAGCTCCGCCTTGAGCTCCTCGTGCCTTTGAGAATCATTTCAAGACGATTGCAGCTTCAATCTTTTGGAAAGCAGCGACATAACATATGGCTAGTACGTAAGGCGACAAACCCGAGTGTGCCAGCAGGCAGCGCGGTGTGCAATCAGGCAACACCGCACCGCAGCAAACAGCTGCAGGCTGTGGTAGCAGCTGCTGCAGATCATCAGCGTCAAACGCTGCTCAGCATGCATGCCTGCAGCTCTGAGTGTTAATGACTGCGCATGTGGCAGCGTACCTGCGTGCCAACTCCACATACTCGTACTGTGTGGCGTGCAGCTGTTGATCCACCTCCCCCAATGAGCGGCTGAGTGCTGCAGCTGCGCCGAGATCCCGCTGTGCAGATGAAAGCCTGCATGACGGGCAGATGGGCGTTTAAAGCTCGCCTGCTGGTCACATGACAGCATCCAAACAGTGTGCGCACTGACGAGCAAGTGCTCAAAAATGACTAAAAAACATCACAACGTTGCAAAGCTATCTGCAAGCCAAGGCCGCTGACCATCCCTATGCCTTACTTGACATTGCAGCCCTCCAATGCACAGTCAGCTGCTGCCAATCTTGCATGAGCCTGTGGTGCACAACCAGTCCAGTGGGTTCAGCTGCATGTGTTGACATATGCCAGCGTCACACCAGACATGATTCCAACCTTTCATGGCCCGGTCTGTCCTA
This sequence comes from Haematococcus sp. NG2, assembly GCA_004335575.1. Taxonomy (NCBI): domain Eukaryota; kingdom Viridiplantae; phylum Chlorophyta; class Chlorophyceae; order Chlamydomonadales; family Haematococcaceae; genus Haematococcus; species Haematococcus sp. NG2. The sequence goes on along the minus strand of QAXD01000191.1, from coordinate 12,942 downwards.
TCATACGCTGCAATGCCGTGCTCACGTAATGGCACGCAGCACCAGTGGCAGCACGCGCTTGCACACCTGCTGCAGCTCCTGCCGAAGCCGCACCACCTCCTGTTCCAGCATCTTGCCCGCCTCCACCGCAGCTGCTGCACCTGTTGCAGTGAATGCCTCCTGCTGGGGTGCCTCATGTGTGCCGTCCGTTGGCTGTGCAGTAGAGGCCTGGGCAGCAGCAGGCTGGGGTACTGCTGTACTGGCGTGCTGCACCTTCCGCAGATGCTCAGCCTCTCTACTGGGGGCAAGGTCCTCTGGCACTGGCCCAAACTCAAAAGAGCTTGCCACACCTTCCAGGTTGGGCATAGCCTCTGGAGCATCGCGAGCAGACACGGTGCTCGCTGCTGTGCCAGTATTGGCGGTGCTGCCGTCTTGCACCACTTGGGCAGCTACCACAGGGCTGTCGTGATGTGCAGGGCTGCGTGACAGTGAGATTGCCGGAGGTGGCAGCACCTGCGCCTCCACTACCTCTGCTGCCGCATCAGTGGCCGAGGCTTCACTCTGCTGCCGCTCTGCTGCTGCGACAGTTTGCACCCTGTGCAACTGCTGCATGAGCGATGCCAGGTCCGACATGCGCGACTCGTGTGCTGGTGCCTGGCTGCTGCTGCTACTGCTGCTACTGCTGCTGCTGCTGCTGCTGCCACCGGACACGCTGCCAGGTTCTGATGCCCCAGCCGCGTCGTCCTCCTCCAGCGCAGCCATCACACTTAAGCGCACTGCATCTGCAGCTTCAGGCGGCATGTTCTCCAGCAGGCTGTCCAGCTGTGCAGCTAAGCCAGTCATGGTTGTCTCAGGCTGCTGCTGTTGTGGCACTGCTGCTACAGGTGCAGTGCCTGCATCAGCTGCAGAGCTGGGTGACGAGGCAGTGGTGGCCACCGCCTGGGGGCTGGTGCTGACCACGCTTCTGCTGGCTGCGACCTGTGCAGGTTGAGATAATGCAGGTGTGCTGATCCCCGCAGAGGACGTTGAGTTTACAGGTGCCTGCGTCGTGTTGTGCTGGATGGAGTGAAGACGTGGGGGTGTGGGGTTTGTGGCACGCAGCAGGTGTGCAGCTGCTGCTGCAAACGCGTCGTCGAGGTAGCTGTTGTCCATGACATTGTTTCCGTCCGCTGGCTGTTCATATCCCCAGTCCTCTTCCATGTCCTGAATTTTGTGCTGTACAGCTGGTTGTTGTAAGAAGCCTGATAGCTTCTCAGCGATCCTGCAACCGCCATGATTGGCACACCCAGCAATCATGTGAGCGCATATCTCATGCATAGAATCCAGGACAGCAGTCAGGGGCACGGGAATCGAGTACGCATGGCAACCAGCACATCCCACCCGCTGCGGCGCGCAGGGTCAGCTAGTGCTTGCGAAACATCTGGCGCGGGCTGCGGGGTTTGGCGCCCCTTGGGAGATGTCGCACGCCCCTTGCGCCCCGCCATTTTGGCAGGTGTGCCAAAACCACGACTGCTGCTTGCGGGGCTGCTGCCATTCTTTGCCGCTGAAGGCAGAAGCCATCTACCCCGCATTCCTGGCAGTGGCGCGACCTGCACAGCAGGCTGCCGCGCATTCACATGGAGACGCAGGCACAGGCCCATGCACTACATGTCGGTTCGTGACTAAGCCCACCTTGGCATTTGGGGCAGCTCGCATGCTCACTTGCACACCGCTGTTTGAAGGCGCTGCAAGCCGCATATCTATACGTGGTGTTCGCTGGTGGCTGGTCCTCAGGGAGACAGTTGCAAGTTACAGAGCATGCTTATACATCGTAAAGCTGCTCAATGTGATCATGCGCAGCAAACAAATGATGTGCATGTGACGAGTGATGTCGCTGAGATGGGTTTGCGAGCATTTGCAACCTGCTGACATAAAACTATCTTGTATGCTCAGGATTTTCATCATCCTTGTCGAATCGGGGATCACATTGCCATGTGTCGGTGAACACGACTCGTGGTGTCTTGGCTGAACACGGGAATGTCGTCTTACAGCTCCAACTCGTCCCTGGAGTGGGAGGTGGAGCAGGAGGACGGGGCTGAAGGCAGCCTCTATTCAGTGCTGGGCGTGGACATCACGGTGGGTTGCCCCTCAGGGCTGTGCTGTTGTTCTTTATGGCCTGGAATGCCCAAGGCACGGGTCGCAACATCTGTCCACAACACACTCTGCAGGCCACCCAGGACAGCATCCGGAGCGCCTACAGACGCCTCGCAAGGGTGGGTGGATGCCACTGGCTTCTTTCTAGCATGTGGCGTGTGGTGCTTGTGCTGACCTTGGTGCATCGTCCGCTGTCCATCGTAGCTCTGGCACCCAGACCGCCACGGGGGGAAGGAGGAGAGCGTGCGGCGCTTCCAGCAAATCCAGAACGCGTATGAAGGTGAGCCGCCTCGCTTGCTGACGATTGATGCTGAGGTGGAGCATGTAGGTCGACCATAGCCTCATAATGTCGCTGCCTGATATGCGCGCAGTCCTCAGCGATGACCAGCGGCGTAAAGAGTACGACTTGGGCCTGCTGGAGCAGCTCGACGTTGAGGCAAGTGGTCAGCATGCCGCGTAAACGGACTGTTTCTGCTTTCCAGCACCCACTGCACTCTGCAATCGGATGAAGGCGAGGGTGGGGCTCCCGCACATGTGGAGCGACTATGTACTAGCCACAACATGCACCCGCCATGCTTGCTGACATGGCGCCACACCCGCTCGCCTCATGTTCGACAGCGTCAGCTGTGTATCAGCTCACCCATGGCACTGCTGCACCCCTTCTTGCCCTGCTTGAACCCCTTGCACCTTGCTCCTGCATGAACACTGAACATCTCATGACGCACAGGAGTGTTGCTTCACAGTGCTCCTGCATGGCTGTTGTGTTACAGGAGTACTTGAGCCGTTTCCAGGGCTTCATCCTCACCGTGTGCGGCTTGGGTATGAGCTCACGCCGCTCCTCCTTTGCAATCCAAGAGGAGCAGGGCCGGCCAATGCTGTCCCTGCTGACAGCGGCATGAGGACCCATTTTGCTGCCAGCATTGAAGGGCCAGCGGAAACACCATGCTCTGAAACCATCCGCCTGGGCGCATTTTTGACAGTGTGACGTCGTTTAGCGTGTTTGACCATGATTGTTGTGGAGTGCTGAGCTTATGAGCAGGGGCCAACTCATGTCCTATGCAGTTACTCAGCTCCAGCGCGGCTGTTAGCCAGGGCTGCCAGCTGTGCCCCATCCCAGAGGCTGGCTTGCTGACCATATGCGAGCCTGCTGGAGTCACAGGGATCTGGGGGCACTGAAGCTCCCCAGGCAGCTGCGGCTGTGACAGTTGTGGACGCGTGTGGGGTCATTGGTATCGGGATGCACACCCCGCCATCCCGGCAGCCTGCCAGCTGGGATGGCTGGGTAGTGGCACGGTTACCGGGCCCTAGTGATGTGCCCTTTGAATGTGTAGCAGGAGCCACTTCTGTGCAGCTAGGCCAGGCACTGGCTTCATGCTGTGCACAGCAGCTGGAGTGGATGCGGTGTGTGAGGCTGCTGCTCCTGCTGGGCTGCTGCTCTACAGCGGGCATGTGTATTTGACTGATTACGCTGGAGCGGAGGTGAGATGAGAGTGAGATAGGAGTTGCACTATCCATTCTTGTGACAGGTGAGGGCAGAGGACCAGCGTGAGAGATATGGGGTGTTGGCAACCATGAGGCCTCTTGGCACCTGGATTCAAGGTGTGCGCTTGCCAGCACCGAATTGTATGGCCCTGTGCTAAACGGGGCAAGAGATTGTGGGAAGAGAAACCAGTGTCTGTGTGTAGCTGTGGTGTTATCTGGCGTGCCTTGCCTGCTGCGCTTCTGGCCCCTGCTGGGGATCAGCTGCGCAGATTGTTGCCATGCGGCATGTGTGTGTGTGCAGCCACTGCAGGGCCGTGTTGCGGCAGGCTCGCGTGACCCGCCAACGTTTTCTATTTTTGTTTCCCAGCGCGTGCGTGGCTGTGCTGCCGAGCACGGGCTTTGCAATGTGCTGTTGGCCTGTACGGGCTGTTGTGCAGGGCTGCCCACAGGCAGCTGGTGCACTGCATGCCTGTTGCAGTCCATCATCGGATTGCTTTTGTGTATCAACATAAGGTCCAGCTGGGCCGGGGCGGGTACCAACAGTGCTGTCACCAGTTGGAACTCGCATGGGCCCAGCCCGGTCGTTCCCCCTTTCACACCGCAGTGGGTTGTTCAGGCCCCACTGATGCTGTCCATCTGACGTTTTGCCCTTTTTGAACTTGTGACCTGGTGTTGTATGACGTCCTGTTGGCTTGAGGGATGGAGTTGATGCAGTAGGCAGGAGTTTTGGCGGATGACCTTCTGGCATTGTTTTGGCCGTAGGGGTGCTTGTCAGTAGGCCTGACACAACATAGAAGAGGTTTCACTCCGCAACCCGCTATCATCCCGTCACTGCGAGGGAGGTGACATGTAGACGGCTGCATCAGATCAGAAGATATATCTTACCCAGACGTTCATGACTGACCTGAGAGTACTGAGAGCTGTGATGCGTGTCATGTGACCATGCGCTTTTGACGCACTGAAATTAAGCCACTCATCTCTGTAGCATTCGCCTTGACATCTTTGTTGTAACATGAGACCTGAGTGTTCAGTGCAGCTGCATCCAAACAGTTGACTTGGCCAGGCATGGAACAATGCAAGTGTTTACAGGACGTGCTTGAACGCAGTAGGTGCCTTGCTTCCATGGATGGAACTTGTGGAGGTCACGCAGCTTCCGTCATTCAGGGCATCTCCTGGCGCACCCTCGTGTGCCTTGCGTGGTATCTCTCAACCCGCACATGTCACTCTGACTGACTGCTCGGCAGCGAGCCAGTTGCTGAACTGTACCATGGGCATCATGCCAGGCATGCCGCTGGGAACCACAAAACTCTCTCACAAGGAAGTGAAGTAGCCAAGCAAACATAGGGAGTTTGTGCCAGGCACATGGGATCTAGATTATCCTTCTTTTGGAGAACTGTTGCCATCTGGAACCTGCGGTGCCTCAACCATTCCAGTGCCAACTAGCTGATGGTCTTCAGACCTTGGTTTTCTTGGCTGCTGGCGCACCTCCACTTGTTTTGCTGCCTGCACCATTGGGCCGTGGTGCTGCGTTCTCCTTACTGGAGGGTTTGCCCGAAGCCCCCCCCTTGGTTAACCCTCCTGCCGATGCAGCTGCACTGATGCCCGTTGGCCGTGGTGCCATGGGCGCACGCATGCCTCCTGTGCTGGGACCCAATCCCTTGCGACCCGCAGCTGGCTTCAGGCTGTCTACCGCTGCAATGCTCACACCCACTGACTCATCTGTGTCCACACCAATGCGCTCCCACACCTGCACGCAGGCATGAACAGGCAGGATCACAATCGCTGCTGCACCACCTGCAGCCTGGTGGTGACAGGCGTAGCACGATGCCCAACCAACCACTTGAGCAGCACAGTCAACACAGCAGTGCCTGCAGTCACCCAGCACTTATCCCATCCACATGCCATGTGGCATCGGCCGTAAGCAGCACCACACCTCTGCCGGCTTCTCCCCCGTGTCCATGCCCTCTGAGATCGCATCCCACACGTTGCGGAAGATGCCCTTGCGCTTGCGCCAGTGGCCCAGGTTGTCCTCCAGCACCTGACATGGGATGGAGGCAACGTGACGCAGTGTACGGGTCTGATATGTGAAGCGCAAAGTGGGTGTGGAATGCTTCACGATGTAGCAGGCTGCATGCGCAAGTCTTGCCACCGGGCAGGTTGCTGCAAGCTGATTCGCATGCTTTACGCATCTCATGGCGTGTCCCATCATGTGTGCGCCAAGTGCTCATTACCTTGAGCACTTTGTCGCGTTCTTCTGCAGTGACCAGCACTGCGCCCTTGGACAGCTGCGCCAGCTTGTCCTCCAGGGCAGCAATCTGTTCATGCCATGCGTACAGCTCAGGATGATAGCGCGCGGAGGGCAGGAATTGTACTGCTAGACAGTCAATCACATGCGCACATAGTTGAAGCACGCATGCCCATCTGAAGAGCAACACATGCTTGATAGCACCTGCTCGGTGAGTGCTGCTGTCTCTTGAGCGATCTGCTGCTCGGTCATCATGTTGCGCCATGACGACAGCTCTGCGGCACAGCCAGACGTGAAGAATACGATTGCTGCCCCGCATTCTTGCCCTGCCTCCAAAGTGCAAGCTCACACGTGATCCAGCAGGTAAAAGCTATGTTCAAGAAAAATCTATGTTGCATTCTGCCACTGCATGTCATAATAATGATAGCACGGCGCTTCACATATGTACGTATGTGCCACTGCATGTGACACCATGTGATTGCACGGGCTGTGCACGGACCTTGCTCCTGCACACGCACGCCTTCTAGCTCAGATCTGAGCTCCTCTTCAGCTGCTTTCAGCTCTGCTTGCTTGGCGTCCATCTCCTGTGTAACCAACAGGGCATGAAGTGTGTGGCCAATACTGTACAACTGGGCTGGTGTCGTATGCAATGACCAATGCAGGAACTGAAGCACATGTCCTTCGCAATTGAAGCGCAGCTGTTCAGTGCGGCATGCAGCTCATGTTTGTCCTGTTCAGCTATGATGCGTGCAAGACTGCAAGCACACATCACGCTGCTAGAACAGCACCAGCAGCAGCGTGCGCAGCTACGGCGTGTCCAAACAGCACTGCCACACAGCCAATGTGCACTTCCCCACCTCCTTGCTGAGAACTGTGCCATTCTGCACTGGGTAGTAGATCTTGGTTTTGCCAAACTCCTGTGTGCATGGCGTCCAGATATGACAGTGAGCTGTGGCTCTCCAGCCCAAACACAGCCAGTTTGACATACACATCTGCAGACCATGATGCTGTATGCCACCAACAGCACCCAACTCGCCTTGCAGTTGATTTTCTTGGCCTCTGTCAATGCATCCAGAGCTTTCCCAATCGCTGCCTTCTTGTGCCCTACAGAGGTGCAAGCGCACGACTGGCAGGTGTGTGGAGCCCAGAAGGAACATCAAATGAACGCTGTGCACGTGCACACGCGCACTCTTGCCCCCAAACCTGCGTTGATAGTCATCTACTCATTCTGTATTCACTTCAGGGACTGTTGCATGTGCGCAGCTGTCATGCGCACAGCGTGCTGTGCAGAATTGTGGCAGTGCAAAGCTGACAGCTGGGCGTGCCTTGATGTGCCAGCAAATCCACGAGGTTTTGCTGCGAGTAGGGCTTGTTGTTCTTCAAGAACATATCAAGCACGGCCGGCTCGCACATAGTTCCAAGGTATTGTTCAACAGCAATCCCGGATAAAAAATGTGCGCAAGTACTGCACTGCGCCTGAGACTCGAGGTGCTCACTGTCGAGGTACCGAGTGAGCTTGAAGTGCACGGGTGCACTCCGGCATTCTGTATGATGAAATAATGATGAAGGCGTTGCGCACAAGGCTGTTAACATAAAATACGGACAGATGTAAATGGCAGACGTGATTGGTGATGTGGTGGATAGGGCTTTGGCTGAGCTTGTAGTGGATGCAACAGGCACCAGCGAAACACCCGAGCAGGTAGGCACGGGCTTGGGCAGCAGTACGCCTGCCGCAGTTTGGCGCACGGAAAAAATACAATCTCATAATATCATCAGATGATTTGATTGTGGCAGCAGAAGAACCGGTGAATGGGTTTGTGCTTTGGGGTCGGAGGACTAGAGGCAGCTTTTAAATGAACGTGATCATTTCTGCATATGGGGAGTGCTGCATTTGCCCTGTTGCCTTGCCGATAAGGGCCGTGGGCGTCGTCTCAACGTGCAGGTCTCAGCGGGATGGGGACCACTGGAGCCAGCCTATGTGGTAGTGGAGGTGAAGCCTGACGAGTCCATTCGCATTGTTGCCGCGGTGAGCTGATGCCGCCCATGCCAGTGTCAGTTGCATGGAAAACTTGGGCTTGCATGTTGTGTGCCATGCCTGCATCCCAGCGTGAGCAGCTAACCACCAGCAATCAATCTGACTTGTGCTCACACCAAGGAAGGACGTGAATGCAGCACCAGCATCCACCGCAGTTGCAAACAACTGACGAACTTCGTCATTGTGCACCACCACCTCTGCCGAGCAGCCGCATGTAGAAGCAAACCCAAACCCTGAGGAGGGCGAGGACAGAAGCAGGGGCGCCCGCACCGGAAAGCAGGTGCGTGGGGCTGGGGCTTTGCATAACTCAGGTTGCAGATAACTCAGGTCTCAGACAGACAGATTGTGTTGGCCCCACGCGTCACACACTGCACATGCTCTGCCTGCGATGCACATGTACAGCTGCACACTCCGTCCATGGCCTCCTTGCCAGTGAGCAGGCTCCTGTGTTGTCCATGCACACCTGGCAGCTGCAGCTGCCCGTCGACGCTGCATGTGTGTGGCACACCACGCGCAGGGCTCCGCGCGCTCGCGCTCCCCGCGGGGGTCAGACACCCGGGATGCAGACGGGGACGAGGTGGATCGCGGGCGGTCCCAGCGCCGCAGCTCCACCAAGAGGCGCAGTGAAGGTGCGGCGTTTGGGCGCAGCCTGACGCCGCGCTCGCTGTCACCGGCTTCCCCCCGCGGCAATCACCACACTGCTAGGGGTGAGTTGTGGGCCAGACGCAGCATGTGGGCCACAATATTGTGGGGTGATGGGCAGGCCAATGGCAGAGGCCAGGCCGCCAGGGCATTGGTCACGGAATGGAACGGGTATGTACTTTAGAACAGCGCACTGGCAACTGCCACACAACAGCAAACAGGCAGGTGAGTAAAGGTATAACAACCTCGCACTGCGTGTGGGCGCCATTGTTCTGTGTGCACTTGCAGCGCTGCAACCAGGCACACTGGGAGCAAGCTCATCGCAACGCGTCAAGCCCAAAACCTACTCAGAGATGTACAACCTGCGCAGGTGCGTTGATGTGGGCCATGCAAACACGCCATGCACATGACCTGTTTTGCCACTTGAGCACCGCGCATTTCACCGCCAGCATGCTCTGTGACATGTACATGCATCTCATCCATGCGTGTCATGCACAGCTCAGGCTCATCTCTCATCATTCCCTGCAGGTCGCAGGAACTGCCCTCACACCTCAACCTACTGCCAGGCCCAGCACCCGCAAACCAAGACGGGGACAGCAGAACAGCTGGTGGCCCACCAACAGGGGCACAAGCAGGGGAACCCAGATCAGGCTCAAGCTTGGGTGCCCCAGCAGCCCCTGCAAACCTTGACGACATGTCAGCCGCACTGCGCACACCGCCCGCTGTGTCCCTGAGCGACGAGGCGATGCAGGTGGTGGATGCGCAGGCGGAGAAAATCCAGGATGAGTTATCCGCTGAGGCAGCTGAGCTGGACCAGGACTTAGCGCGGCGAGAGCACTCGTTGGATGAGGCACTGTTGCGTGCGGGCCACCGGCTGAGCCAGCTGCCCACACCTGCGGCCACCATGGGTGTGGCCAGGGATGGGGGCAGGGCAGAGGCGGAGGATGGGGCCTCTGCATCGGCGGCAGCCGCCACAGCGGGCACCATCGCGCGCGTCAACTCAGATGCTGTGGAGGCGCAGCTGCGTGCACTGAGCAGCCCCCTGGAAGCTGCACGCTGGATCACAGCCGAAGAGGCTGCAGCGGCGGGCGCATCTGTTGCAGCCACAGCTGGCACCATCCATGCTGCACACACCGCCCAGTATGAGCTGGGTGTGCAGGCCGGCGGGCCATCTCCAGAGGTATCTGATGAGCTAGCCATCAAGCTGTACATGCCAAGCCCAGACCTTCATCAACCACTAGCCAGCCCACCACAACCACAACAACCTGTCGTTGTTGCGGACAGCGATGCATTGCCAGAAGGAGGGGCCGCAATGCCGGTGGCCGGCGTGGAGATAGTGGCGGGTGCTGAGGACGACGCAGCTCATGTGGCAGGCACCACCCTGCAGCCACAGGATCCCCCACCCCCTCCTGCATCAGAGCTGGGCGCACCAGACATGCCACTCATCAAGCCACCACCAGTGCTGCTGCCTGTGGGCGATGGAGGCAGCAGCCCCCGGCTGTCCACCTCCGACCTGCCGGACTCACCCTCACATTTCATGATCGAGGCGGCACGGGCACGGCAGGAGCAGGAGGAGCTGCAGCACGAGCAGCGTGTGGCTGTTGCTGCGCGCAAGATGATGGAGGCAGAAGAGGCAGCAGCTGGTGCGCTGCCCAATCCCAAACCATCAGTGCCGGTATCCGCAGGCGAGGAGCCTTTGGCCACGTTTGGTAGCCGGCTGGCAGCTGCACCTGGTGTTGCCCCCACAGGCTCCGCCCAGAGCGGGCTGCGTGGCGGGCTGAGTGGAGGCGGCTCTGTGATGGGGTCAGGGGAGGACGATGCATACGTTGCGGCGCGCGCCGAGCGGTCGCGGCACATTGCTGAGCAGCTGCACCGGCTGCAGGAGGAGTCGCGGCGGCTGCAGGAGCAGAGCAAGCGGCTGCAGGAGCGCGCGATGGAGATGCAGATGGAGGTGGGCATTGCGCCACGGGGTCTGCCGCCCGCTGGGCTATCCTCCGTGCCTGGCGGCATCCCGCAAGTGGTGATGGGGCCAGTGCTGAACCAGCACCCAGCGCCACCACCCCCCGCCCTCCTTGCCCCCATCCCAGGGGTTGGGGCACAAGCCACACCACCCGTGGACACACCCACAAAAGCAGCCAAGAGCAAGCCACAGCCTTTGCACAAAGCACAGAAGGCAGCTGCAGCTGCACCGCCGCCCACGCAGCGTGCTGGCGTGCTCGCGGCGCTGCCTGCGCCTGTGGTGCATCAAGCAGTAGTGCAGCCAGCTAAAGGCAGCCCACCGCCGCAAGCACCCCCTGCACCCGCTGAACCTGCTTCCCCCATCCCCTCTTCCACACCACCAAGAGCAGCCATCAACTGGGGGTTGCCCCAGCGCAAGGGCATGAAGCCATCCCCGCTGGCACCTGGCCACCTGGCTGCGTCTTCACCTGTGCACGCTAATCGGCGTGCTGCCAGCGGTGGGGGCAGTGGCGGGGGCAGCAGCGGTGGGGCACCCCCTGGTGTCCTTGGCCGCCAGAACTCATCTTCCTCCACGATTGAGCCCATCCTTCCCAGATGGGCGGACCAGGTGGCATCACCGTTGGGTAGCCCACAGCTGCGCCCGCGGCATGGTAGCCCGCTCAAGTTCCAACCCTCACCCCAACGCAGCCCCGGCCAGCCAGGCAGTGAAGGCAGTGCCAGCGTGGCCGTTGCAGCAGCGCCAGCAGAGTCAGCCGCAAACAGCCCGCCGCCCGCACCACTCATGCACCACCGGCCACCGCCTGTCCTGGGCCGGAGCTCACCGGCACGTAATCCAGCAGCATTACAGCCAGGGCAGCCGCACCACGCCTCAGCGCCCACCAAGTTCCCATCATTAAAGTCAGCTGAGGGGGAAGCTGCGCGCGCAGCAGCACTCGTGCAGCACCCGCACGCGCCAGCAGCACCACTGCCTCCAGAGGTCGCGCCGCAGAAACAACGGAAATTCTTACCAGAGGTCCAGCTGCCACCTGCGATTGCGGCTGCTGCTGCCCAGGGCAAACCGTTGACATGGGTGGTGGGGCCACAGGGCGGGCCGGGCTTGGCACCAGCCGGCATGCCGTATGGCGGGCCTGTTGTCGGGGGATATGGGTATGCGGCAGCAGGTGGCATGCCTGTGGCTGGCATATACAGCACACAGTCTGTCATGGGGGCAGACGGGCCGGCGTCAGCAGGTGCAGGGCACAGGAAGGCTGGTGTGCGCAATGGCGGGTACAAAGCAGGACGTGAGCAGGGAGTGGCAGCCAGCCTGGGGCCAGCTCCCCAACCTCCCAGCCTTGCACCGCCTCCCGGCATGGCCATGGGCCCATATGGCCCCGTGCCTATGATGGGTCCAGCAGGGGGCATGATGGCGCCCATGATGGGTGTGCCACCACAGGGCTTTGGGGCATGGGGCATGCCAGGCGGGATGGCTGCTGGGCCCATGGGCACGCAAGGTGGCATGGCAAGTGCCAATGGAGTCGGCGCACGCGAGCGGCCGCTACCCCATAAGCCTGCGAGCCAAAATATGGGGCCGCACAGGAAGCATCGGGGTGGAATGGGGCCAGCTGCTGCGTTTGGCGCTGTTGCAAGTGCACCTGGCGCTGCTGGCCACGAGACGTTTACATATTCAGCAGCACCTCAGTATCCCGCCTATGGGGGTGCAGGCATGGCAGCACCCATGATGCCTCCCATGATAGGCATGGCTCCCATGGCGCCAATGCCCATGCTGCCACATGCAATGCCACTGCCCAATAGCCACCACCGCAGCCCTCGTGGGGCGATGGGGCAAAGCAAATCAGAGCCTGAACTGGGGTTGATGGGTGCGAGCGTGAGCGTGGGCATGCTCCCAAGCGCACCTGGTATGACCTGGGGCGCGCCAACAGCAAATATGTACCCAGGCATGGTTGGGTCCATGCCAGGCATGCCGCGGTATGCAGATCAGGTGGTAGCGGGGCAAGCTGAGCACTACCGGCAGATGGAGAGCAACATTCTGTCACGGATCAACAAGCAGGTGGATCGGGGTCTTGCACGTGACCGGCGGCGCAGTGCAGGGCCTGAGGATATAGGGGGCGATGAGGGAGGTGGTGTTGGCGGTGGCCGGCCCCCATTCCGGCTGTTTTGAGTGCATGACAGATTGACATTTATGATGCATTGTGCAAGGTGTTATTGCACTGGGAGCACTCTCTCCACATGTGAAAGTACATCGCATACATACTGGATAGTATAAAGCAACAAAATGGCGCCAAGCAGGTGGAATTGAACCACTGGGCCTCTCAGCCCCTACGGATTTGAAGTCCGCACCCAAGGCCACTCAGGCTCAGCCTGGCACGGCAGTCCTCTAAAAGGCTCTCACAACCTCTATCGCAGCCAGGTTTCGATCCTGGGACCTGTGGGTTATGGGCCCACCACGCTTCCACTGCGCTACTGCGAT
>QAXD01000190.1:237597-311206 GCA_004335575.1 Haematococcus sp. NG2 | reverse complement strand
GCTTGTTCCCGGAATTGAACAGGGGGGGTTGTCACCTTGTCAGCTGAGCAATCACCAATCTTCATAAGTTACAAGCTGTTCCACATGTTCATGTTCATGTTACATGAGCCTTCAGCCGACACGGGCTGTTCCACAGAGTCCAAGGGGCCAAAGCATGCAATTTGGTTGGTCACTAATGACGTTAGAGAGTCCAATCTGTCACAGTTGCACCATGCTCGATTCCATCAATTACCTCGATTGAATTCGCAGCCCACAGCTAAGTAAAATCATGAATCAAGCTAAAATTCTGTTCAATCAAAAGTGCAGTTACTGCCCCACTATTCCCAACAAGACACATGAAGGCGCAAATGAGGAATGGATGGGAGCCAGCTGTTGCAGTGCTCAGCAACAACTTTGGCAGTGCACACACCACCCCGGGCCAGGGGCGCATGGCATGCAGGTGCTTGCATATGCACGCATCTGCCCGCTCAGTGCATTCAATGGCAATGAATAGATGAGAACTACTGCAGTGAAGGGTTGATGTCGGCAGTGATGTGCAATGTGTATGCAGCACACCAAGTGTGACTATGACTGATTATTGCTGCTTCATCTAGCACAACGCACCCGGGCTGGCATATGAAAACCCTGCCATACACGGTCAATCCACCAGCAGCAAAAGATTGAGAAGTACCCCCTCCCTGTCGGCCACAAGGGTTCAGCGACCCTGATTACCCCACTGTATGCTGCCTTGACTGGCCAGACTGTATGGAGCCTTCCATTGCATGCCGACATGCTTGTAGGAAAGTGCAGCCTCACTGGGCTCAGAGCTAGAGTGACAAGGCGCTCGAGGTAGATTTGGAGGTGGTGGTTGTGGACTTGGTGGTTGTGTTTGTGGAGGTCTGGCCGGTGGGCAGCTTGGGCGCGTCAATCTTGAGCGACAGGGTCTGGAAGGTGGGGGTGACGGCAAAGGGGTACATCTGCAGGCCGCAGGGGCCCTCATTGTCGCCTGTGTAGGGCAGGCGCATGTAGCCGCCCTCACCCCATGTCGTGCCCCAGCTGTTCTTGATGATCCAGTACTTGCCAGTGTCGTTGTAGCCCACCACTGCGATGAGATGGTTGAGTGCGGTGGTGCACTTGGTGGCATCAAACACACCGCCCGCGTAGCTCTGGAAAGCAGCGTTGATGCTGACGTATGTGACGGCAGGGGACACAGCCACTGCCGCCTTGAGCGCGGCCTCGCTGTTGGCGTCTACCCAGCCCGGCTCCTCAGCCAGCTTGACCAGCGCGCCGGACGACGCGTAGGTGGTGAGCATGGCAGGGGACGTGATCTTGCACGTGCGGTCTGACGCCACCTTCATGACGGTGGTCGTGTTGTAGGGCAGCTTGGCTTCGGTGGTGATGCCAAACTGGTACACGTACTCAAGCCCGTCCAGGGGCGTGCCGCCGTTGCAGCCGTTGGAGTCGGGGAAGCCGTTTGCAGCGTTGGCGCAGAACGCGACCTGGGAGCGAGACAGGTCCAGGGTGGTGTTGGTGATGTTGGCGTTGGGCTTGGCGGCGTTGGCGTTGGCGATCAGCACCGCCGACTCCACTGCAGCCACGGTGGCAAACGCCCAGCAGCAGCCGCAGCTGCCCTGCGACCGCGGCGCGGTGACCATGCCCTTGGCACGCCAGTCCACCAGTGCGGGCACGGAGGCCTGCTGCAGGCGCCGCCCCTTGCGCCGGCCCTGCTCCGCCTTCTGTGCAAAGTTGGCGGGCGGGGAGTTGCCGGCAATGATCTGGGCCACAAACTCCTCCCACGTCATGTCGCTGTAGTAGTTACCGCCGGCCCAGAAGCTGGAGGTGGGGTCGGTGTTGACGGACGCCACGTACGCAAGGTTGGCCAAAAAGTTGTTGAAGCGTGTCATGTACTCCTCCTCGGTGGGGTTCTCCTTCTCAAACGTGCGTGCGTAGCGCGACCATGCGGCGAGCAGGTCGGACTGGGCCGTGGTGTCACCACCCGAAGACTGCAGGTTCAGCAGCTGGGCCAGCTCAGCGCCGCGCGCGCGGATCTTCTCAATGTTGGCCAGGTCCTGCGCGCTCCACACGATCGTGTTGGGCGTGAAGCCAGTCTGCAGGTGGCAGGAGCAGGGCAAGAGCAGCATACACGCGGCATGTTGGCAGGAGCAGGGTATGAACAGTGGTTCAGGTCAGGCGTTTGTCCACAGGATGAAACTGCGGGGGTCCAGCAAACCCACAACAACGATGTTCTAATTTGCTGCTGCCTGCTTTCCCCAACACGAACAGCCTTGCGCGGCATTGTGTTGGCCCCTACTGGTGCTGCGTCTGGGCTCAGGTCTGAGCAGCTCCTGCTCCACCTCACCTGGTCCACAAAGTTGAAGAGACCTGACACACCCCCATTCGTGGAGTTGGCCTCCAACAAGTGGCGGCGCTGAGCAGTCAGCGGAACAGTGAGAAAGCCGGCCTCACGGAAGATGGGCGCCTGATAGTATGAGAAACCACACGGCAGCCATGAGCACTGATAATGCCCAATGTGGAGGTTGTTCCCCTCTGTGGACAGCCAGATGCCAGCACGGCAGCACCTCACTGTGGCTGGAACCAGCTGTGCAGCACGTGTGAGCTCAGAACAATGCTGTCACAAGATGCAACACACTGACATCGTGTTGCTGACACTCACGATGGCCTCATCAAACATGATCTTGGTGTCGTCCAGCTCCACGGTGCCCACTGTGGTCACAATCTTGACGATGGTGCCCCACACCGAGTCCCACTTCTTCACGCGCGCCACACCCATCACGCGCAGGGCCATTTCACCGCCCTCGTTGTTCACAAAGTACAGGTGGTTCAGCTCCATGAGGGACTGGATGCGGATGAGGGATGTGATGTTGGCAATCTTGGTGCCCTGGTAGATGGAGGTGCGCACGCCGTTGGTGGCATTGGTGGAGAACACAGTGCCGTCCCCGCGATCAATGGCCACAGTGGCGGTGCCGTTGGTGCCATTGGAGCGCGGCGTCCATGTGCAGCTGGAGCCCTGCATGGGTATGGATGACAAGTATGCGCAGTACATATCAACACATGCTTGAGATTGACTGCCTAAGGCATGGGCGCGAGCGTGAGCATGAGTGGCCAAGATTTCAGAGGAGCACGCACAGCATACTTGCCCACAATGATAAGTCATACCACAAGCATGTGCAGGGGATGTGGGAAGAGCAGGCAGCCTTCAGCAACAAAGTGACCAAGGGCTCTGCAACGGCACAGGTGCGCACCACTGTGTAGTCTGTACTGGCGACCTGTACCGTCTTGGACTCATCTCCCTTGACTGTCAAGCGTGTGTTGCTCACACTTGTGTCCTTGAGTGCATACACAGCGGCCCATGTGAGGCCAAACATGGAGGCCAGCAGGAAGCAGCACAGCGAGGTCAAGAACACGATTGCACACCAAAACTGCTTGTTCTGCTTCTCCTCACGCAGCATGTGCTCCACCAGGGCAGTCACCTGGGCAATAGACCATGCAGAGCAGGCACAGCAAAAGTTGTAGGCCTGCCGTGCACCTTGCAGAAATGCACGGCTTCCTGTGCATGCACGTGCATGATGTATGGTGTCATCCCTGGACGGTGCACAGCGGCACCAAGCTCAACAGCGCAGCCTGACAGACACACAGGTGCAACCCACCTCCGCAACATCAAGCTGTGCATCATTGTTCAAGTCATACTCCTTGAGTGTCTGCTGTATCCGTTGCGTCAAGCTGGGCGTCCGCCCTGCACCAACACAATGGATGACGAGCATCAACACCACGAATACCTGCCCCACACTGGCTCCCTTACCATCCCGTAACCTGAACTGTGCATGCTGTACACGCCGTGCATGGTGGGTGAACATCATGAAGAGTCAGGTACGATGAAACAAAGCTCGCCAGGGTCTGAAAGGGCTCGTACCAACAACTTGGTCGAGCACTCCGCCCCTTCGGTCTGCTGGAGGAAGCATGTCAACAAGGCTGGGCCGACGTTTTGTTACGCTGAGAGGGCTGTGCAGGTCGGTGGCAGTGGCACTGATGACCGAGGGTGGGCCTGCTTTTTCAGTTCTTCCTGAATCTATCCTGGAGGTCCCACTGGGACCAGCCCCGTTCGGGGGACTGATGCGCTCCGTCATTCCTGTTGTTCCATGTAAATATTGTGCGCCTTAAAGGTCCCTGCACACCCGTGGAAGTGCGATGAATAACAACAAGCAACGAGAATGCAGCCAGCGAGGCTGCGCAAGAGGCTGCGCAGGACGATTCAACAGCTGCATAGACGCTGTACGATATGCGCTTAACGTCACGCTTGCTGTCATGGGAAAAAAACTGCCGGTGTTGCATGGTGCTTGCTCACCAAATCACGAAGGAAGGTTTGCTGGATGCCCTACTGGGTGGGCTGGCTGGGCTTGCTGTGGACATGCACATGGCCGCTGCGGCACAGCTGCGATGAATGGGGTTTTGGTTACAGCCACACTTGAAGTTTCCTTGCTGGGCTTACACCACCCAGGTCTCTGGATTCCCAGGGGACGGCAGAACATCCCGCTGGGTTTGCACGCGCCACCCAGCCGCCAACACCGCGCCCCACCCCCGCATGCATCGCTGCAGCAGACATGCGACGCTGATGCAGCTGCAGTTAGGTACACCAGCACCCGCCTGAGCAGTGCCCAGGGTTTGAGTGCAGATGTGTGCAGGCCATTTAGGCCTTGACGCGGCCATAGACCTTGGCCTTCTCCTCGCTGGTCTGGAAGCGGCCGTGGCCGAACTTGGAGGCAGTGTCCACGAACTTGAGCTTGATCTCCTCCAGGGCATTGCGGCTGGTCTGGGGCACCAGGGTGCGGCGCAGGGTGATGGGGCGCTTCTTGATGCCGGGCACAGCACCCTGTATACAGCAGCGCGGTGCAGTGGGGCAGCAGTGAAAACAGTGTTGCATTCAAGCTTGATGCACAGCGAGCTCACAACCAAGCGGCCATGCAATTGCTGGGACAAGAGATGACGTGTAGCAGGGAATAGATCAGCGCGGCGCACTGCGCGCAGCGCACGAGCTGATGAAAGGCCCTGCCGTGTTGCTGTGGCACCACTGTCATGAGCGCACCATGGGGACTGGCTTCCCCGGCCGCAAGAGGGAGCAGTGCACTACTGCTGCTCCTGCACCGCTTCATGCATCTTCCAAAGCTGCATGCCCCAGCATTCCACACAGCATTCCACACCCCTTCATCACCCTCACCTTGATCATCAGGTAGTCCTCCTTGACCACACCGTAGTGGGGGAAGCCACCCATGGGGGTGATCTCCTTCTTGGTCACGTCCAGCTCCGTGGAGGCGGAGTGGGAGGCCTCGCCCTTCTTGCCCACCTTGTAGATCTTCTTGTTGATCTCAGTGCGGTGGTGGAAGCCCTGCTGACCGGCGCGGGCCACGGTCCACTTCACGCGGGCAGGGTGCCACGCGCCAATGCAAGCCACCTTGCGCAGGCCACGATGGGTCTTGCGGGGCAGGCGGGTCACACCCCAGCGCTGCACCACACCCTGGGTGCCGTGACCCTTGGTGATGGCGATGGTGTCGATCATCTCATTCACCTGGAACACAGCGTCCACAGTCACCTGCTTCTCAAACAGGTTGTACGCGAAGTCCACCTTGGCGGCCACGGTGCCACCGTTGATCTGGATCTCCATCAGGTGTGCCTTCTTCTGGCCAAAGCTCAGCTTCTTCACCTGCGCAGCGGCAGCGCAGTACACAGGTGTGCAACAGGGCAGGTCCGGAAGCTGCGCCTGGCAAGACATAGCACCCCCCAACTGTGCCCAAACAATGTCCCAACACGTACTGGACCTGCCAGTCCACTGCCACAACCACTGCCGATTGCCAAGCGGGTGCTGTACTGGTGCTGCGGGCGCGGTGCTGGCTGTGAGCAGATGCGCACCTGGGTGTGGGCCAGCACACGGATGACGGAGCAGTGCTTCTTCAGCTGGGCGAGCTCAGCCTCGATCTGCTTCTTGCCGTCAGTGTACCTGCAAGAAGAGCAGGGCAAGAGCTCAGTGATGTCGTCCTGCACCTTGCGTAGGCTTGCACAGCACGAACATGCATGCCATGCAACAGACACCTGCATGTTCTTCGTCACTTACTTCTTGGCGTACTTGGTGAAGGCCTTCTTCTTGGACTTGGAGAAGTTCTTGTAGAAGCTGCGAACAAAGGCAAGAAGCGTGAGTGTCGACATATCATAAAGATCGACGCATTGTACCTGCCCCAATACACTGAACAGCAGTGCGCGGATCTCGTCGAAAACTTACCGGCGCTTCACCTCGTCGCTCAGGTGCTCAGCCCAGACGGTGTTCAGGGAGCGCAGGCCACGGGGGGTCTTGATGTAGCCCACGACGCCAACCACCACCATGGGGGGGGCCTCAATGATGGTGACGGCCTCGCAGGTCTCCTTCTTGTGCAGCTTGGAGCCGGGCTTGTCCACCTCACGCAGGATGTGCGTGCAGCCTGCATGGGGCAGTGCATGCACCATGAGCCCATGTAGCCCCATGCCAGTATGTGCTGCACATAATGCAACGCCTCTGCAGCTTGCCGAAAACATCGGTGCTATCGCTCCTGCATGCTGGCATTCAAAATGTCCCATGGGCTCCGTGAATTCATGCGCACATCCTGCCTGCACTGCTGAGACGGCCGCTCACCAGCCTTGTAGCCGATGAAGGCAGTCAGGTGGGGAGGCTTGGAGGCGTCGTCCTTGGGGAAGGACTTCACCTTGCCACGCCCACGGCGGCAGCGCTTCCTGGGGCTGAAGCCCAGGGAACCGCTACGCGGGTCTGCGAAATTATGCAACCAAAATGCCAAGGGTAAGCATCCTGTCGGCGAGCAGCTTGGTTCACATAGCAACCATGTGCCTGCTGCGATCTGAACACCTCCAGCCCCAGGCACCGCCATGCATTATTTGCCCCTATGCAAACAGCACAGCATTGGCTATGACTGGGGCTGGGGCATCATGCAAACATCAGGGCGGCTACCACAACACTCACGCTCGAACTTGCGGTGAGACATCTCCGGCCTTAGCCTTTGATGGGAAAAGGATCGAGGCAGGCACACCAATGCCGTCAATACCCCACCTCACTCAAACCTGTCATGTGCCGTCCACCTACCACATGCTTGCCCAGCAAGCTTACTGCCCTGACTGCTGGTGTGGATGCTGGGAACGATCAGTTGTATGTCAACAATGTTCAGATGGTGCCTGATGAGCCAACGCTGCGGAAGCGCTGCGTTACAAGCTGCCCCAACGTCAAATCGCACTGTGCACATTCGCATCAAGCTCTGCTCTGACCCTGCTAGTATGCTTCAGGGGCGCTGTTGCCCACCCTGTTGGGCCTCGCCAGCTGATCAGCAGCAATTTGAAGCCCAACTCATTTGCACTGTGATCACAACAGTCAGAGCTCCATCGAGTCCTCAGCGGTACGGCGGCGCGCGAAATCGTTGAAGTCCAGGCGGTACAGCAGGAAGCGCACTTCATCGTGCGTTTGCGCCGGCAGCTGCTGCGTGAACGCGGCCAGCTCGCGTACGTGATCGCGGCTGAGCTCCTCCACACGCGCGCGCACCGCTGCCAGCTCGTCATGCAGCCACACGTCAGCGTGGTCCTGCAGGTGCGTGTATGCTTTGGGCTTTACTTGAGGGTTGAGTTTATGGGCTCCACTCTACATGCCGCAATCCTGGGCAACCATGGTACTGTGCAGTTCAGTGGTGAGACAACTGTGCCAGCTGTGCCAGCCGCGTGGACGTGCGGAAAGCTTCAAGCAGCATACAGCGTGCAGCTACCAAAGCCCAACTTCAGCACCATGTCTGACATGCCACCGCCCCACCCGCTCACCTCGCCCATGCCTGTCGTGCCCCAGTCGCCCTTCTTGCGAGCATCCACCCGGCGCTGGCGCTCTGCGAGCTTGCGGTCTGCGGCCTGCACCACGTCATTAAGCCGGCGCATTGCGCCCGCCAGCCCTAGCATGTTGTCGGTCAGCCGACCCAGGGTGGCACGCAGTGGGACAGAGGCCTCATCCAGCAGGGACTGCGCATGTGAGGCCAGCAGGGGCAGGACAGGTTGCAAGGACGAAGTTGCTAGCTGTTGATCCTGGGTGGAACAGGTCAAGAGACAGGGTGAGTTGCCAGTGACAAGGTGGTGCCCAGTGCACTGCCAGGATGATGGTTCTGTAGCTGGCACGGTGTGCGGCTGTGCGCCCTTTGGATGCATGGGTTGTGCAGCTTGCGCCTAGCAGCAGCAGGCTCCAAAACCACACGACGCTGACAGCACTGTAGCTCAAACACACATCATACCTTGCGCAGCAGTGTTGACAGGTATGCCTCATGTGCGTTGATGAGCTGGTCCAGATCTGCCGCTGCATCCGCTTGCGCTACAAATTCCTGCAACCGGGAAAACCAGAGCCACAAAGGGACAAAACAAATCTGCAGTGCTGATCTTAATATCTCATTCCCTGTGCAAAGCTGCTGTTTGCCGTGCACCCTTTGGCCTGACTGCGACATCACGGTGGCATGCCAAGCTCTGTAGCCATGGAACAGCACCACAAGCTGTTGCGCATGTGATCGTCCGCATTCTCTCGCCCGCAAACACTGCACACCTGGCGTGCTGCCTCCAGCACCTCAAACATCAGGTAGTACTGCAGGTTGGTGGCAAAGTGTGACATCTCAGCACGCAGCAGCATGCACCGTCGCACCACCTCCTCCGCCTCTGTGCTACCTGCGAGGCAAGCAGCGTGAACAGATGAGAGGTGTAATGACACCAACACACAAGAGGTATCACAGTGCAAGTGGGTGTGGGGTTGCAGACCGCAGGGTTTCAGCTCCTGTGGCCCGGTGCTATGCGCGCACTGCCACATGGCTGGCACACAGCTGCCGCCGGCCTCATCCCTGGCCCACTCACTGTCATCGCGCTTGGCCAGCTTGGCCAGCGTACGCTCCACCTCAGCCCGCCCCACCAGCCATGAACTGCCCAGTGCGGCCTCCACACGCTTAAGCCGCCACAGAAGCTGTTTGGGCACACACATGCGCAAGGGTCAGCAGGCACACAGGTTTCCAGACCACAGAGGGCCAGGCACACAATGGCTTTAAACAGCACGGAAGAGGGGCAGTCGTCAGCCGCACTGAGAGTTAGGTGCTGTCCCGTGACAGCTGAAGTGTGCAGTGGCATGCCGTGGCAAAAGACTGCTGGGGTCAGGCGCCTGCACTGGGTGGTGCGGCACACCTGAAACACACGCAGGTATGAGGCCATAGCAGCTGGTGTGAACACAGTGGCCAGGGGGCCCTTGATGTCGTACTGCAGTGTGAACACGTCCCAGCCCTGCTCGCCACCTGGGCAAGCATGTGCCATCACCCCGTGTCACCATGAGCCGCCAGGTGATGTGGACTTTGCGGCACGGCCCGCACAGCAGTATGCCGGCTGCCATCCTGTGTGCTCACCATTGTCCTCACATTGACATGTATGGGCCCTGCCGGCTCTCACAGCACACACAGAGGCGTGCTGCAGGCTTGGGCACAGAGCATGCAGGTCGTGCAGGCCCGCACCTGCTGCATTCCTGTCCTTGCGCGCGCGCAGCCGGTCCAGCACCTCATCATCATCCACCTTGCACGCCGACGAGTTGGCGATAGCGGTGCGCAGCGCGTGGTTCAGCGTGATCTCACTCACACGGCCCGCGTCCTGGTCCAGCTCTTTGGACACCTGCGGAGTGTGGTTGTGAGCGTGTGGGTCATGTCTGTTGCGCCCTTCCTCCCACACGCGGCGTTTATGTCGTCCACAGCACTGCACGTAGGTAGCTTCAGGTTGGGTTCTGCAACACCGATGCTAAGCGTACCGCACACATGGCCATAGCCCGACGTGGGTTTCGGTGGACACATACGGTACCACAGTGCATGCTGGCATACCGAGCACACAGCTGCGCGCTAATGTAGGAGCACATGATTAAACAAAACACAAATGACAACAGCTGACATGCATGTCGTGCGTGCAGGCCGCGCACCAGGTCCATGAGCGCAGTGACAAAGTCGCCCTGCCCCAGCAGCAGGTAGCGGCCCAGCGCGTCAAAGTGCTTGCCCAGCTGGAAGCGTGGGCCGCGCAGCACTTCCAGCAGCCGCCGGTCCACCTGCATGGGATGCGGGTGCAGGTGCGGGTGGTTAGAGGGGGGAGCTGGGGGGCAGAAGTCATACGGAAAGATGTAAGGTACATTGATGGCATGTGATGGGTGTGCACGGTGTTGAAGCAGCGTTGGGAGGCATGCCTTTGCAGGGCACAGGGTCCAATATGACTGCAGGTGCACGGCACGGCAGGGCATGGCACACCAGGTATGGTGAACATCACAGCTGCAGGTCCGCAGCGAGCACTGGGCCACACGCACCAGTGCTGATGCCTCATCCACCAGCCGCTCCAGCACCTCCACCGCACCGCAGCTTGCCGCCTGCGCAGCCGCTATGGCTGCAGGCCCGCACGCCTCTTGCACCCACTTTGTGTCCCCGCACACGTCCTGCAGGGGCACATGAAGCCAAGGCATTGACAACAGAGTATCAACGCATCACAATCCGGGCTCCATGTTGCTGGGTCCCAACGCCATGCACAACCTTCTCTACCCCAGCGCCCTGCAGCATATGCTCGTCCCATCCTCTCCACCAATCTCAATGCGCACCAACGTAGCACATGGGCAGTGTGCACGCCAGCGCCAGCAGTGGCACGGCCCCGTGGCCCCCCCACCTGCAGGAAGTTGATGGACTTGCCCGCGCGCAGCACCTTGGCTGCCAGCCCCTGCCCAATGAACGCCGGCAGCAGGGACGGTTGCAACGTGTACCCTGACCGCCACAGGTCCCGGCTGGCAGGGGAGGGCACTGGGCCCCGAGCAGCTGCATCCAGCGCCGATGACAGCGCCAGGGTGGCCAGCTCACCTGCGGTGCATGAGCCACCGCAACCAGCACAACGGTGCCATTGTCAGCTGCCCCCAGCTGCTGCTAGTGCACCCACCTGGTGGCTGCAGGTTGCCATGGTGCTTCAACGAGTGCCTGGCCATGCCATTCCGCAGGCCGCGTACCTCGCGCGCAGCGGCTTTGGGATACATGCGCTCCACAAATGCATGTCCAGCACACGCATCGCACTCACCTGCCAGCTCACATGCATCACACTCACCTGCCAGCTCACACGCATCACACTCACCTGCCAGCTCCCCTCGCGCTGCTGCTGCTGATGTCCCTACCCAGGACGCCGCACGCACAAAGAACTCAGCGTGGGGATCATCCAGCACGCCTTCAAACACCCACCTGAAAGCAGCAGGGCACACGCTATGCTTGTGATAACATGTGCCTTTCGGACAGCCCCAACTAACATGAGCATGAAACAGCGCAGTACACCACTGGCGCAGTGCATGCAGCAAGCAGTGCAAGTGGAAGGTGGGCAGGACGCCTGGCTGCCCAAGCACGTACCTGCGGATCATGTCAAACAGCGGCACTGACACGGCGTGCAGCACCTTGCGCACGTAGCCAGCAACAAAGGGGTCGCCATGCTGCATGTTACAAGCGACGGCAGGGGCGAGTAGTTCCAGGCACCAGCAGCCCACAGGCCCACCCAACAGATCGCACATGCATCAGTTCGCACACAACATCCGCACACAGCCCCCCAAGCAACTGCCACCCACCTGTGCGTGCGCGTGCACCGCGCCTGCAAGCGCACCACCTGACAGCCCCACCGTCGCGTCCGCCAGCAGCGCCAGCACACGCATGCGGCGCATCGGCTCCGCCAGCCACACCACCAGGCGGCGCAGGGTGAGGTAGGAGCCGGGGGGCTCAGGCTCGCCTGTGAGCATGTCAGTGGCAGCAGGCACTGGCAGGTGACAGCAAGCAGTGCACAGGTTGAGCTCTGCCCTGCTCCTGGGTTTTCACATCCGCCCTGCGTTGGCCCCGCGCATGGTTGGCAGTCTGTATGCCAAGCTGGTGCACGAGCAGCACAGGCTGAGCCTGATATCACCTCTTTGACAGAGAGCTGCACGCAATCACACTGACGCATCATCGACTTGCCATCACCTGCCCCACCCCCCACCCCCACCCCCCACCCCACCCCACACGCACCACCCCGCACCAGGCATGGGGATGGGTGTGGCTGCGTGTGCCTCCAGCACTGCCATCAGGCGGTAAAAGTCGGCCAGCTCAGCGGACAACGCAGCAGCAAACGCCTGCCGCACTGCACCGCCTGCCTGCGAGCTGCTGCCACCCGCTGCTGAGTATGACTTGACCTTCCTGCACACGTGCAGCGGCATGTGAAACACACCTCGGGGAGCACGCCACACGCTGCAAACTGGACATGCTCAGCATCAGGGCCCAGGGGTATGTGCAGGAGCAGGGACTGCTGCGCCCGTGCCGTGCACAACCCGCGCAAGTAGGACGGCCCACCGCAGCGCACCTGAACAGCCAGCCCAGCTCTGTGAGGCGGGCCACCAGTGCGCGCTCCACGTCCGGCACATCCGCCTCAGGCACCAGCACAAAGCCCTCTCCGCTCACATCTCCACCCGGTGCTACTGCTGATGGTGCAGGTGTCTTGCCACTCCTGCTTGCCAAGCCAGGCTCTGCTGAGCATGACACATGCGACACACCTCCCGCTGAGCAGTTCTTGGCATTGCTGCGCAAGCAAGTTGATATGCTCAATGCTTGGATGCACAGTGAATTTCCTAGGAGAATGCAGGGCGCCTGCACCATGCTGGCCACACACCTGCAGGTCCACCATCCTTCCACACAGTGAACTTGCCCGGGATGCCCTGTGCTGCGTACAGCACATCACGAACCAGCAGCGGCTCCTTGACCTGCGCACAGTATTGAATGATATCATCAGTGATAGCGACAAGCACCACTGCAGGGCCAGCAGCGCAGTGGCCAGATTCCACAGTGCAAACCAAGGCTGGGCAGTACACAAGCTACGTGCATGCAGATGCGGCCCGTCCTGTTCATTGCAAGCTTCAGAGGGACCCTGCATGAGCTTCCCTCCCCAATCTTCACTGTGTCCTGCAAGCGCATGCACCGCCCAGCGGCATCGAAAGCATCATCCTCCACTACATTCTGACGCACCGTGAATGTATTGGTGTCGTCTGCAAGTGGCGCACGACGCGGCAGGACCGAGCGTGGCCCACCCATCTCACTGCTGCGCCCGTCCTGTGGCAACTGGGAGAATGAGTTCTCCAGGCTGGGGGGGAATGACACAGTGTACTGGGGCACTGAAGGTGCACCTTGCACGTTTGCGCCTGCACCCATGCCCTGCAAAATGCTGGTTCCAGCAATCCCCAGCGGAGGCGCTATGCCTAGCCCGGCCCCACCACCAGCAGAGGACAAGGAGCCTCCCAAAGAGCCACCTCCCAGGGACCCGGAGAGACTGGCAGCTGAGCCAGAAGAGCGCATCTGGGGCAGCAGAGGCAGGCCAGTCCCCATGCCCACATCTACTGACTGTGCAGCAGCTCTGAGGGACAGCGTGCTGGGCAGTACAGATACTGGGCGCTGCGGCCCATCACGTGCAACCTGTCGCAGCAGCACCAACAAGCCTGCACGTGCTTGACGGCTGAGAGCGCCGTTGTTACACAGGCGTGCATGGCACTCCACCAGCCTGCACCGCAGGCAGTACAGTGCAAATGGCCGCATGGACCACGCTCCATCAATCCATGCAACACAAGATGCTGTGCACAACATACATATACACATGGCACATGTCGTGGCCCAGCCATGCATCAGGCGGTGCTCCTGCACTCGACATGATGCCCAGTATGTATGCAATTGTTGACCCTTGCACCCTGACAGCACCTGATCGCGCCCGTTGCGTTGCCACGTGCCTCAAGCTCCTGCTTCAAGCTTTGCAGCACCGCCTGCTCGTCACTGACTGTCGTTGGAGCCAAGTTGCTACCCAGCACTCGAATGGCATAGCTGCGCGTTGAAGAGGCAATAATTTTTGCTTTCGCGTGATCAGAACGCCATAAACTTTCCCAAAATCCAAATACTGTACCTGAACAGCTGGCCTGTTTGTTGGGGATTACTGAGCACATTATGTCTGTAGAGCGTATGCTCCACAAGCCTATTTACAAGGTTGGCCTCGCGGTCCATCTGGCTGTCCGAAGCTAGACCATTGATCTGAGGCGAGTCAGCGCCTTGTGCAAGTCATTCCATATGATCAGTCAGCAAGTGTCATTCAACTCACGACATCATACTGCGTATGCTTTGTATGAGAAGAATTGCGGGGCGGAAACACGCATGTTCCTTTGCAATTTTGCCTTGCTATCACATGTGTTGAAACATTCATCCGGCTGGCTCGACCCTTGGGACACTTTGGCAACTGAAACCCCCTGCACGCACACGTACAGCTCATGTAGGGGGGCCCCATTCCAGCTCAAAGTCGCGCCATGCACTTGTGCCTGCAGGCAGTGTTAGTGTCAATGCACTGGCAGTCGCGTTCCATGTGATTGCATCAGCTGGCAACTCAACCCCATTCAGCTTTGCGTGTACCTGTGGCTGCCCAAACTCTGCAGCTGGTAAATCCAGTGGCAACAGAGTCACTGTGCCTATGCTGAGTTTGTGCAGTGCATCCGTGTCATCATCTGTTGCTGCCGTGTGCGCACTCCCTGCTGCTTCGCCTGTTGTCCCCTTGTCACGGTGAGCTGTGTTGGATGCTCCTCCCACCAGGGGATTCATCACCTGATATACGAGCTTCCCTGTGCAAAGTGCGCAACCAGGCCCAGCTCGGCCCCCAGTCACCCCAGCACCTCGTGTTGCTGCAGGCGCTGCAGGCGGGACAAGTGCTGTCATCCATGCCTCAATGGTAGAACCAGGCCGTCCTGGCAGTAGGTCCCCTCCGTCATCTGCGTACAGCGTCCCAGCTGCCACCTGCACTTCGTCGCCAACCTGCCACGCCTGCAACTTCAATGATTGTGGTGCTGGTGACAGCCCTGGGGCATGGTGTGATGCCTTGTTCCCTGTTCCTGTGCGGGGCTCACACCCCCCTGCCTGCATGCCAACATCAGTTGTCCGTGCCCGGTATAATGCGGTCTTTGTTGGTGTGGCACCCGTGTCCACCCGCCGCCAATCGACTGCACACCAGCCGCCTGTGCCCTCTTGCCCTGTTGGCTCCTGCTGCGCCTGGATCACTTGTTCCTCTGTCTCAGCACCAGTTGCTGCATCCGTTGTCCTGTGAACGGTTGTGCTATGCTTGCTGTGCCCTGTGCTGTGCCCTGAGCTGGCACACGGCTCCCGCCGCAGCAGGGCCAGCAGGGTGAGGGGGGTGCGCACCACGTCGTGTGTGGTCATACCACGGGTGTGCAAGGGGATGATGCTGCCCTCATGGTACAGCACCGGCACATGGGTGATGGGTGCAGGGAGTGACACACGCAGAGGACCTGAGACGCAGGCACAAATGCGCAACACGGTACTGTGGTTGAGAGCATGGTCGTGCATGGACCTGAGTCACAGCGCATGACGACATGCACACCCACAAGCTGGCCGAGGTTGCCATGCACTCAAATCGTGGCCATGGACAGCAGTGATCGACGCCCTCATGCGACCAAGACACATGTGCGCACAGCACGTGCCCTCGCACATCTGGTGTGTCTCACCTCGCAGGCTGCTGCCAAGGTCCCACGCGCTGAACCAGGTGCCAGGAGGCAGCCAGGCATCCCTGACCTCTGTCACCCCTTGCTCCAGCACAGGCACCACCATGACGCTGTCTCCCAGCAGCCACTGCTCGTCCGCCACCTTGCCACCACGCGCCTCACCCCAGCCGGGCCAACGCGCCAGCAGCGGCCGCGCAACACCGCCACCAGCCATGTGGACGATGTAGTGCCAGCTGTACAGGTACGGCAGCAAGGAGTACCTGCAGCAAGGCATAACAGCAAGTGCCTGCACCTGCTCAGCTGGAAGATCGACCATCTCAATCTTCGGGTGTGCACACTGAGCAGCCGCTGTGCCTTGTGTGCTGACAACAACAAGTATGCGTGTCCAGAGACACCTAACCTCAGCCACGACGCAGCTCAGCCCAGACACAGCCACCAGAGCAGCTGCTTAGCCAAACAGGCTGAAGGCAACCTCACCCCTGCTGCTACAAGGTCCAGCTGAGCCCCTATCATGCTGCACCCACCTGAGGCCCAACGCGGAGCGCGCTGCAGCTGCAGCAGCCGGCCACACGTACGCCTCTTGGGGTGGGCTGTCAAGGTTGGCATGGTTGCGCACAAACGTGTAGAACGACCCCGCCGACATCCAACGCGCGCACAGCTCCGCGTTGGAGCCGCCCCTGAAGCCGCAGATGTCGGAGCCTGATTGGGGGATGCCCCACGCCCAGGATGAGAACAGTGCAGGCACACTCCAGCGCAGGTTGTCCCAGTCAGCCGCGTTGTCACCTGCGGTGCAGTTTGAGGACATGTTGCTGCCTGCATCAGTGTCGCCCAGCCCCAGCCAGCACAAGCCCCAGCAGATCATATACATGACACCACCCAGCCCACCACAAGGCAAGTGCGGACAGCTACATACACCGTCACCACAGAGCAACAATACCACAGGACGTGGCACGATGGTTGCAGTAAACATGCCATCGCTTCCTTCTCAGTCCCAGCACTGAACACACGCGCGATGACCACGCATGGACCAGCACACGTGTGGCCCCACCTGTCCACCGAGCTGCATGGGCCCCAGAGCCAGGGAACGTGGAGCGCGTCAGCACAAACGCGCGTGCACCCCGCAGCTCACGCAACGCAGCCGCGGTGACCTGTGTGAGGACGGGTGGTAGTGCATTGCGGCTTGCAGGCCGTGCGATCAGCAAAAGGGTCGGGACATGCACCAGACCAGGCTCATCAAGACAGGAGGTTACTTGACAAATGGGAGCTCAAGCGGACGGGAACAAAGTGTGCACGCCGTACTCGTAGAAGCAACAGCAGTCACGCACCTTGGCCTCTGCCAAGCCATACAGGTTGTGCGCATCATAGTGCGTCACACCGCCATAGTGCAGTGCATTGGGGGAGAGCGTCTGCCACCCGAGTGGCAGGTGGTTGTTTTGGTTGTTGACGGCATATGGCGGGTGGGACAGTCGGTCGTCCGGACTGCACGTGCAAGTCAAGTGCAGAACAGAGGAACATGGGGACCATGGGAGTGTGCACGTATGGCTCCTGCAGTTGAACCACAGGTTGTATGCCACGAGATGCAAGGTCTTGCCCCACTCACTCTGCCTGCTGGCACTCAATCTCACAGTTCTGTGTGGAGCCAAGCCGTGCTGCTGCCCACCGCTGGGCAGCCACAGTCTGCTTGCGCCCCTGAACAGGAACCCCAAGCGTTGCTGCTGTGTGTGGTCCCGATGCAGTAGCTGCGGAGGCAGCTTCTGAGGTGGCAGCGGAGTCATTTCCTCTCCTTGGTGCCCGTGACCAAGAGGCCAAGGTCCGGCGGTGGCGCTGCGTGCTGCGGCTCTGTGCATGGCGCATCCAGCACACATCTCCCGGGCAGAAGTTGGACGGCTCATTCATGTCGATCCACAGCCCATCAAAGGGTACCGCCTCCCACATGCCACGCAGCAGGGACAACCAGTACTCGGGCGTTGCAGGGTTTAGGAAGTCAGGCCTGTATGGGCAGTGACCGCAGCGAGTGTGTGTGTGTGTTCGTGTGCTGCCGCCTGTGTGATGGCACGGTGCCCATACGGTCATCGGTGCAAACCATCAACAGCAACTTGTGCACTGCCAGCTGCCGTGGTGGAGCAGATGATTGCGCATGGGGATGCCAAGCACCACACGCACCAGTGCGTGGGCCCAGGCCACACCTCACCCAGCAGGGGCCCACCCGTGCGGTCACGCACAAACACGCCGGAAGCTAGGCCTCGCTCGTATGCCTCATAGCCAGGCTGCAAGCATGCAAGGCAGCAGCCTGCAGGTCATGTATGCCCATGGACAGCCCGCGCCGCACGAGCTAGGGGTTCTGTACTATTCTTGTGGATGTTCAACTGTTTGTCAACCACAATGCCACGTGCAGGCCCCTGCCTGCTCCAGCCCATGCAGCCCCCCATGCATGACCCGCTCCACTTCACCCCGCACAACCCCGTACCACAAGGGGGATCCCCGGGTCGATGATGGGCACCCAGTGCTGGTGGGACGCATGCAGGCCGTCCACCAGCAGCCGCATGGCAGGCAGAGGGAACGCGTCGGGGTCCAGTGTGAAGTCTCGGTGGCGGTCCATGTAGTCAATGTCTGACATGAGAAGTGGGTTGGGGGTGATGGCATGGAGAGGTGCATGGTGGTTGCAGGTACATTCAGGCAAGCATGGAAATGGCAGAGGTGGCGCTGTGCTTTGTGTGAGTGAGCCAGAGCGAGCAGCTTGGAGGAACCTGCCAATACCGGACTGACATACGTTGGGTGATGTAGATCGCACTCGTCACCCACCCGTCCACATTGCCTCCAACGGGATGCCTGCACGTCTGTAGTTGGACACAACTGCCTCGACTGTTGCAACATCATGATAACCCCACCTGAACAGTGCGACAAGGTGCAAGACAAACGATAGAGGCACTTGCCCATGGAATTGCTGATCAACCGCGCTCTCCAGATGTACTAGCCTGTGCAAGATTATGAGCCAATGGCATGCAGTTCCATCCCCATGTCAGGCCTCCAATGCGGAACAGTACAGCTGCTGGCTTTACATTGCCCCCACGGGCCCCCCTTTCTTACTTGCACTGATGGAAACCAAGGGACCAGCGAGGTGGCAGTGCAGGGCGGCCAATGACCTCATGGTACTGCTCAACCACCTCCTCCGGGGATGGTCCCGCAAAGATGTACAGGTCTAGTACACCACCTGTGACCCTGTGAGAGGAAGCAGTGCAGGACAGAGGTTGACATTCCCGATGATACGTGCAGTCTGGATGAGTGTGAGGTGCACAGCAGGCATGTGAATGCGGCAGTACACACCATCATGCAACGTTGCGCGTCAGGAACGCAAGCACTTCGCACGTGTGCACATGACCACTGACTTGGAAACAACGGCATCGGGCTGCAGCACCACGTCCATAGCGTTGCTATTGAGCAGCAGCACGCCATGTGCAGACCCATCATCACGCACATCCAGCCAGAAGGGGTGAGAGCTGTACACCTGTGTGGTTGAACAGAGCGGCCATGACCATGACCATGCTGTGGGTGCCATCTGGGTGCTGCACAGATGCCTCAAGCGCCAGTGCACAGCACACAGCTCACATTGTGATGTGCGGTGCCGGCGTAGGCGTCTGCGGCCCACAGTGTGATTGTGCGGCCATCGCGCACCAGCTGCCACCCCTCAGACTGGATGGTGTCACCTGTGCACGTCATGGTGTGCGCGTGAGGGTGGGTGGGGTGTGTGGAGGCGCTGCAGACCAGATTCACTGGGGTGGCCAGCAGCTCAGGCCAGTGTTGTGCCACGCCTCACGCAGCTCACCTAGGCCGTACAGGCTTGCGGAGCGCGGCACAGCAGTACCAAACTCGATGTACTGCTCCTTGAAGATAAGTGCAAGACCAGTCGTGTCTATGAGAGGCTGGGGTGGCGCCAGCGTCGAGGCAGTAGTTGCAGTGCGGTGCTGTGAATACCCTGCCGCTGGGGTGCGGCCCGCACAGCCCGCGGTGCCATGTTGTGGCTCACGGCCAGCACGGGTCACGGAAAAAGCAAACGGTTCACCCACAGCAGGCGGGTGGAAGACCAGCTGGGGGTCCTTGGGTCGCAGCTCTGGAGGTGCAGCTCTGCGTCATGGAACCACAGGGTGCAGAGCAGGATGATCAGCACCTGTATTGTTTGCCAGGGCCTGCAGTGTGTGACAAGCTCCTCGTACCGTGGGACCAGGTGTTGGGGCACCTCCCACCGCGTCATGTTGGCGGGTGCTACACGTACACGCATCCGAGCACCTGCCTCGTGCGCCACATCCACCTGTGCATCACGATGGGGGTGAAAGAGCCACACAAAGGCTGGCCCTAAGTACAAAGGCCGCCTACATAGGGAGGGGGACGAATGCATCCATCCGACAGCATCCGGCGCTGAGGCGCTCATGCATGAGGTCCAAAGCTGGCTACGTTGTGCAACTTATGCTGTGATGCAGCAAGTACCGACCTGCAGGAGGGGAAAGCTGGGGCCGAAGATGCTGCTGGCCTGCGCCTCAACTTGCCGTGAGTCTGGGGCAAGCAGGAGCGCGTACCCAAGTACTGTACGTGCAGCATGACACAATGACGGGAGTGAGTAAGCACAGCATGTGGTCATAATGTGCACAGCCACGTGTGGTACTGTGCAAGGGTGACCAGCCAGGCAGGCAACCACGTTACAAGTCGAGTGCACAGCGCCAAAGGCGGTACCTTGGCTCTGCCCCACCTGTCTCCGAAACGGACTGCACGATGTAGACGTCTTGAGTGTGCGCATTGGGGTGGAAGCACCACGGCACACCACCCGCTGGAGGGCCCACCCGCACGCGCACTTGATGTGCCCTGTCGCCGCCTGACGTGGCAGCGTGCAGGCTGTTGCCTCGGCTGCCCCAATGCATGGAAGGGGCCCAGCAACAGCCACGTGCTATGCACTCATCTGCTTTGATGCCAAAGTAACCTGTGCGCGTGAATTCGCAAGCGTGAATTTGCAAAGCAATACCGTCCCTCATAGTTCCTCTGGACCGTCCATGTTCCACACAACCATGCTTGTGCAAGCAGCCCTTCCTATTCACCAATTTGGCGTTTAGAAACCGTGCGCCACAAGCTGTTGATGGGCTGATCGTCCATCTCTGCATGAACTAGGGTTGTTCACAGTTCCTCACCACATTCCTCCCGCGCCCCTGTGATATCACATATTTCCTGCTCTTGGCCGTCAACCTGTCGGTGCACAGCCTTCACCACCAAGATCAGCACGCCAAAGATCAGGAGCTGGTGGAGGCTTGCCATAGTGTTGCATCACAGTGTATTTACTGCTGATCTGCAACCTTCCATCACTCATGCCGGTCTGTGACCGACCTGTGACGCCTTTTGCCAGACCAATCGTGTCGCTACAGCAGTATGCGACGAATGTGTAACTCTGAGCAGCAAATGAGATGATATGCAGCTCCCACGGTCGGAGCTGAGCCCTCTTCGCCTCAATGGGCAGAAGGCGGCCAGTTCACCTGGACATAGTCGTAAATATGGTGGTGGCATAGCAATACGCTTGCCCTCCCCATCCTCGTTGGTTGTGCACTTTGTGCTGGCAGCAGCCTGGTTGTTCCTGGGATCATTATGGGTGGAACAAAACACGCTACGGAAGGCCAGAAGCAAAGCGCACGATTACTTCAATTCGCCAGTGTTGATCTCATACAGCTACTTTGAGAAGGATGCCATCCAGGTTTGTTTTATGCAGGCACAGTAGTGAGTGCATCAGGGCTCACAATTCGAGGCATCGGGTTTGGCATGTTGTACATGGAGCTGTGCCAGCTGAAGACAGATGGCAGGGGCATGTACTGGTATGTCAGCCATGCATGCAGACACATGCCCGACGACAGCCAATTCTACATGAACGCCTTGCATGCATCTCCTGCCTGCAGCGAGGCAACTTTGATTTCTTCCTGACCGTGGGCATCACGCCACCAGAGGATGGACAGGCCATGCACTGGGTGTTTGTGCTCAGTACGCCCGTTTGCACCCCTTGCACACGCCACCTGCCCCACCTCACCAGGTATGGGACATGACAGCGTGGGGTAACGGGCACTGGCAGGGCGCGTGCATGGAAGGCAACCGCGCTGCGGTGCCACAGCTAGGCTTATCAGCACTTCAGTGCAGCGACGTGGAGGTGCACGTGTCCCATGCACAGCCGCAGGCGCACCTTGCCTTCATACACTAGGTGCCACTAAGGCAGGCGCATGAGGCAGGCTGCACACACCTCAAATGTTCGTTCACTGCCATTGTGCTGTGCCGTGCAGCGCGCTGCGTGAGGGGCGGCCGGAGTGGGGCATTGCGCGTGTTGCGGAGCAGGGGCGTCACACACTCCTCATCCGGAGTGAGAATGTGGGCATGGACCTCGCGTCACACAACATCACGTTCCAGTACCTGGCGGAGGCGGGACGGCTGTGGTGCGTGTGCACATTGGGTGGCTTGCCTTTCGCACATGGCAGGCCCCTCGCCACAGTGTGTGTTCCCCCTTGAGTTTGAACATCCTCCCCGTTTCTCTCCATATAGCATGGCTTGGTACTCCAGCCGTGCCGGGCGCTGCGTTTTGCAGTGTCCATCACTCAGAACAGCCCATACACACTTGCAGGCAGTACCAATATTTTTTCCTCATCAACTCCTCCACCCGGGGCCCCTTCTACCCGGCCTACATGCCGCCTGGGTGGCACTGGACGCATGCATTCCTTGTGCGCTTCAGCAGTAAGTGCCCTGCCTGACAGCTTGCCTGGTGGTGTGCATGGTTTGGCGTGTGTGTTGGGGGGGGGGTTGTGTCGCTCAGCAGCAGTCGGCTCACAGCTGGAAGTGCATGTCTCCTCCCATGCCTGCGTTGCTGCTCATGGGAGGGTGCTGGCATGGATTGGCCGCAGGCGGTGGTGCAGCAGACGTGCACGCGGTTGGCTCGTCGCTGGTGTGCTTGCCTGAGGAGGACGCTGGGGGCCCAGGGCCACGGTGCGTTCACAGCTTCAGCACGAGAGATCATGCGGGACGGAGCACAGCCTGTGCAGTGTGCGTCTGTGCGAGTTCAAATGCCTGCAGACATACCGTAATGTGCATGCAGGCTGGAGTCTTGGGCTGTGGCACTGGATGCGCTAGGCCTGGCCACACTCATCCGCGACGGCGCACTGGCCATACGCACCTGCAAAGTTTGCCCAAGTGCGCTCCACGCATACCACTTGACATGCCGCACAGCACGCCAGCCCAGGCTGCAGCAATTGATACCACAGGGTTGTCCATAACACTGGCAGCTGACACAATGGGGGCTTCTGGCCACCACGGAGCTATGAGCAACCTCATGTACTGTGAACGCACCTGTGCAGGTGCGGAGCATGGCATCATTGTTGGCGGGGAGTACGGCATGAGTGCAGCGCTGCTGCATGCTGGCCTCAACTTCGCGACACTGATGTCGCGCTACGCACAGGTGCAGGGGCGGGTGTGCAGCCTGTGGGTTCTTTGCTGTTGCTTGTTTGAGTGGTGCCGGCCGACTTGCAGCTGCTATCGCCCAGAAGGTGCCGCAAGACAGGCATGCCGCCCAGTATGTCAACATAGCTGCCTTCTGGCACAGAGCACAGCACTATTGCATGGCACATTGTTGCACCAGAAGCCAAGGCCAGCATACACATCGTGTTGTTTGGCAGGGCATTGATTGGCGGGACCAGCGCCACTGGGGCTGCAACGATGGTGTGCACCCATCTCGGCATGGCACATATGACGGCCTGGCATTCCACCCCTTTGAAACGGTGTTTGTCAAGTCATCGTGGTGCGTACCGTGCACTAATAACATTGTTGGGACTGCCTGTGGTGCCTGTGGTGCCTGTGATACACGCAGCTGTGACACTGGCCAGCAAACAGGTGTTCTGTTAGCCTGCAGTGTGAAGGTAGCAGGGCCCACAAAGAGCTCAAGGTGTCTTTCATGCGTCTGTACCGCCTGAACCGCAGGCATGTAGCGGACGCGTACACATCACGCTACTCGCGCTGGGTGGTGGGTCATATGCATGGGGATCCCGGTACAGCAGGCACCCCCAACCTCAAGCTGTACCGCTTCGCCATCAGGTGCGGTACAAGGATAACGATGTGCTGCAGCATTGTGAAACCTGGGGCTCTGAAGAGTACATGCTTGCTGTGACAGATGTGTGCTCACTGTTCAGTGCCACCACGGCAGCCACCTGTGTGACAGGAAAGTGCCATTGCCGCTGCACTGCATGCACATCAGCAGCACAAGAGCCGGCAATGGCTCAAGGCACCTGCGCTCTTGTCAAGACCGTGTTGTGTTCCTGTGCACCGCAGTGATGTGGCGCAGAACCCAGGAGATGCGCTTGAACGCGCGTACAACATCAGCGAGCGCTTGGAGGATTGGGCCAGCACCCCCGCGTACTACTACTGAGCCAGCAGCCTGGCAGACAGGCAGAGGGACAGACACGCAGGGTATCGGCGTGATGATGATAACGCATGATGAGATATGTGGAGTACCCATGGTCCCGAGGCACCTGCATCTGTGGAGTGAGCGAGACCTGAGAGACAGCTTGGCCATCATCAGTTGAATCAGTCAACATTCTATCAGAGCGCAACAAGAGCTAGAGATTGACTACCCCAGTACGTATAACGCAGGCACTACCAACAGGTGGAACACCTGACCTGCCGTAGCGCTGCACACATGCAGAGTGTGCATCACCATGCTCCACCTCCCTACCTGCACCTGCAGCAGGTGGGCCCCACCTGTCATCGCCACACCCCAGGGAGACAGGGCCAAGCATCATCCAGCAGCAGCGCAGCCGCGATGGCTGCAGCACATAGGCAGTAGCAGCTGGCTCCATACACCGGCCACAGCTGGGCCCTTGCTGTGCTTCAACACCTGGAGGTGCACTGGTGAACGGTGTGACGATGCTGTGAGGTGCGGCAACCATCCCTGTATATACTGTTCCCATTTCTACATCACTCATGTTGAAATTGTTGTGGGTGGGGGTTGAGAGACCTCTGGGGTAACAGGGTTGCAGCATTTGCATGGGTAAACGAATGGATGATGGGTTCTGAACTAAAATGCACGGTTCCTATGCGTGTTGATCAGTTTCCTTGCAAGCTGCTGCTGTGGTGTTTTCCTGGCTTGCTCTGATGATCACCACCTGCAAGTACTTTTCTCGCCTCCAAGTTTCCAGAAGCAGGGTTGGCCTCCAAATTGTTGCTGGATGTCTGCATTGCGTGCATAGAATGCACGAATAAGTGGGCACAAGCCACACATCGTATATAGTGCTGCATCTTGCAATCAGCTCTTGGATGTAAACTTGTTCCCTTGGTCCTGTGATGCCTCTCACATTAGCAGTACCTGGAAGTACAACGAACGGTTGACAGAGAAGTCCTTCCTTCAGCATTTGCAACAATTGAATAAACCAAATGATGACGTCCTACCTGTATGCAGAGAAGAAAGAAGACGTACCAGCTCACCTTGTTGATAAGTACGAAACTAAAGCTTCTTACTACTGGGAGGCTTTTTATAGACGGAATGCGGACAAATTCTTCAAAGATCGCCACTACTTTGATCGCGAGTTCCCCGAATTGTGCCGGGGCAGCTGCACGGTGGTGGAGGTGAGGGTAGCATGTGCTTTGCTGTGCATTCAGCGCACAGGCGGTAGCGCCATCGTCCATGGTTTACATGGCATGCTGCATGGGCAGTATGATATAAACCCCCATGCGGATTGACTGCATTGTGAGGCACATTATGCTGTTAGAGTGCATCGCACTGACAGCCATTCATGAGCTTGCATTGAAACCAGGCTGCATTTTGACGGGTTGCCGGGTGACCTGCAGGTGGGCTGTGGTGTGGGCAACTCGGTTTATCCACTGCTCGACCTCAACCCTGAGCTGCGTGTCTATGCATGTGACTTCTCCCCGACTGCTGTGGAGCTGGTCAAGTCACACCCAGGCTACGCATCAGGTGAGAAGCTGCCCAACTTGTCAGGTGGTGGGAGTTGGTGCAAAAGCTTGGGGTAGGCACAAGTAATCCATGCGCGTGGCAGTGTTTGCATTGCTTGTTGGGAAACCAGAATCATACGCTGGCCGTGAACCGTCAATCGCCAGTGTTGCAAGGGCGTGCCCTCAAATTGTTCAAGGTAGTTGTCAGCTCCCCACCCGCATCTCATCTCACCACTGCCAATGGTCAGTCTCATACATGAATGATATGGTGCCTGCATAGGGCGTGTGACAGCGTTCGTGGCGGACCTCACCAAAGACGCACTCACGGATGTGGTGCCTGAAGGCAGTGCGGACTTTGTCATGTGAGTGAGCTGCATGTCGTGAACATGCTGCTGCAGGTGCCACAGGCTGTTTGCTACTGCCCGTCGCAGCACCTGCATATGTACACGGCTGCAGGACAAGCTAAGCACATCAGCAACCTGATGGCATCGCAATGGCACAGCAGCCGCATGTGGACTGTTGTTGCGCACATGACGGCTGTGAACACAGGATGGTGTTTGTGTTGTCGGCAGTGGCACCGGAGCGGATGGCAGCAGCGGTGGCCAACGCAGCTCGCGTACTCAAGCCGGGCGGCAGGTTGCTGCTGCGCGACTACGCCGAGGGTGACCTGGCACAGGAGCGGCGCGAGGTGGGCACGTGCTGCTACGGACCTGTAGCTATGATGAGTATGTGCAGAGGTTGCGGCCAGGTGTCAGTGTCCAGCTGTGAAGATGCGCGCTGATGTGAGCATGGCACCTGTGGCCTGTGTAGGCCGCGGGCGCACGCCGCCTTGGGGATCGCTTCTTCCTGCGTGGTGATGGTACACGCTGCTTCCACTTCATGCCCTCTGACCTGCTGGTGCTGTTCCACCCGCTAGGCCTGCACACCGCTTCATGGTGCGTGGCTGCAGCTGCGTGCTGTGTTTACCCATCTTGCGCCAGCACAGCATTCATCAAGTGGCCAGGAGCTGCATGTTGCCTGCCCACATGGAGCAGCACATGTGACACCCGACCCAATGGGCAACTTTGATGCGCACCAGGCCATGTGACGCAGTGAGGCGAGCCTGCTGGTTTTTGTGCTCCCGCAACACCCTCAGTGCTTATGTCCGGCTCCCACAGGTATGTCCATGAGCGGGACGTGGAGAACCGCAAGCGCGCCATCAGCATGCGCCGTCGCTGGCTGCAGGCGGTACTGGTCCGTGATGCGTCAACACCTGCGCCACCCTTCCCTCTGCCACCTGGCGCTGGCCCCGCTTTCCCTCCCAGCCCTGGCAGCCCCCCTGTGGACCTGTCTTCCCTCCCTGCACCCTCCATACCTGCTCAGGGCGGCCCCACACAAGTGCCTGCCACCTCAAAGCAGCAGAAGCACGAAGCTGGCGCCCGCCCGCGCCCGCACCA
The DNA here is from genome assembly GCA_004335575.1 of Haematococcus sp. NG2. Taxonomy (NCBI): domain Eukaryota; kingdom Viridiplantae; phylum Chlorophyta; class Chlorophyceae; order Chlamydomonadales; family Haematococcaceae; genus Haematococcus; species Haematococcus sp. NG2. The sequence goes on along the minus strand of QAXD01000190.1, from coordinate 284,233 downwards.
GAGGGCGGGGTCCCACCTGGGCGATGAGGAGGGTGGTGTGGGTGAGGCAGATGAGGCGGATGAATCAGGCAGTGAGGATGCGCACATGACAGAGGGCACGAGTGGCCAGGGCGGGGCTGTGGCAGGCGGGGACGTGGAGATGGCTGATGCAGACGGGCTGATGGCCTCCCACATGACTGCACACAGCACGCACAGCATACACATTGGAGCGGCTGAGCCGCTGGCCGATGCGGAGCCCAGCAGCCGCAGTTGGCTGGTGGGTGCTGCGGGGCGGCTGGCTGCAAACGCAGTAGCGCCCCCGGGGGTGCCTTCAGGCCGAGCGCTGCTGCCAGAGACACTGGACTCAGCTGACGAGCAGGCAGTCACATTGTCGCCAGGCGCCCTGACCACTGCTGCAGTGGCATCACCAGGCAGTGGCGGCAAGGCAGGGCAGGGGCATACACGCCACCGGCATGCAGTAGGGAGCCAAGGTGCGGCTGCTGCTTGTGAACGGTCAAGCGTTTACACAGGTTTTCCTTTCACAGCAATTGCCTTCGTGCTGCTACATTATGTGCATGCCGCAGGTGGTGGTGTTGTGCGGCGTGCTTTACGACCAAGTGTTGAGGCAGTGGAAGCTGCAGTGGAGGCCGAGTTCTTTGACATGATCGCACGGGACACTGAGGTGCGAGTGAGCCCTGTGTGCAGTGTCTATGTTTATTGTGAGAGCACCGGGACTAGGTTCCTTGCTGAAGCCAACGGCTTTTACTGCTGCTTGTGAACTTATGAAAGTGGCCTTGGTCTGTTGTGACCCCTTGCACTGCTGCCTCGTTTCACCTCACGACAGGAGGTGGTGGCAGAGGAGGTGGCTGCTGCAGGCATTGCAGGCATCCGTTTGGCGGATCCCTTGGAGCTGCTCGCCACGCACGCAGCTGCAGCTGCAGCAGCCAGCGCAGCTGCCGCGCAGCAGACCCAGCAGACGTCAGCAGTGCGGGGACATGGCAGTGGTTGGGGGCTGGCGCCAGCCCACGGGAACTGGCCGTGGGCAGATGAGGAGGTGGAGGTTGCAGCAGGGCTGCGCTTCCTGCGTCCTGCATTGCTTGCCAGCACGTCAGAGGTTGGGGAGGGGGGTGCATGGGGCCACGGCACATCAACAGCGCTGGCGGGCGCCCTGGAGTTGACGCTGGCGCGTGTCATTGCAGCTGCCCCATCCTGTGTGGTGCGCGCAACAGCAGGGCAGCAGGTGCTGCAGCTGGCAGCTGGGCCAGGGGCCACAGTGGCCCTGGCTGCAGTACGCGGGCGTGCAGCAGCAAAGCGCGTGCTGGCCACACATGGTGTGCGGCCGTGTCTGGATGCCGTGGCCGGCGCACTGCACGCCAACGCTGCGCGTGTGGTGGTGGAGCGGCTGAGGGTGGCACAAGTGGTGTGGGGGGACGCGGCACGGGCGCGCAATGTGCTGGAGCTGACCGCGCACACCCGCGGCTGTGGCGCAGTGCTGTGTGCGGACCTGGCAGCGGCAGTGGCCCCAGAGCTGCCAGGGCCAGACCCACCTGGCACACTGCAGCAGCTGCCCCTGCGGCCGCACCCCCACATGCCGCTGGATGCGACTGCACTTGCGTGCGTGCTGGCGGGCGCGCTGCGAGCGGCACAGGGGCTGGGGCCGCATCCTACAGCCACAGCTGTCACGCCAACAACGACAGCACCCTACAGCAGCAGCTTGCCCTCTGGCACCAGCAACTGCAGCCAACCGCCTGTGCTGGTCGCACTGGTGGGCCAAGGGCAGTGGCAGGGCCTAGTTGAGGCAGCGGGGGCCAGTGGGTGGGAGGTGGACAGGGAGGCGAGCTCCGAGCTGCTGGCCGTGCTGCGTGTGCTGCCACCACTGGTGGAAGGCGTGCTGCCTGTGATGCTGCGTGCCAGGTCATAAGCACTGGATGCACTTGTGGCCTTGGCCGCAGACTGCTTTGGCATGGCTGATGCTTTTAAGCGTGGTGCACATGTACTGTAAATTGTGTGGAGGAGGCTTTTGTGGTTGCCTGCCCACAGACAGAGCGAACGTGCAGTACAGTAAACTCTCGCAATCTCATGCTCCACACAAAATGCAAAATGACCTCTCTCACACCGAAGCTTGAGTGGGAGATCCTGAGTTTAGCCTGCTGTGTGCGTGTTAACAGCCACCTTGAAAATGGCCCTCAGCGTGCGCTCCGTTGCCGCCAAGTCGGCCGTTCGCGGCTCCGTCTCCCGCACCCGCACCATCGTGCGCGTGAGTGTTGCCGGGGCTTTGTGGGGGGCTGTCATGGATGCACACCGATAGTCAAGAAGCATGCTGCAGCGCATCAGCATTCTGGGGCTTGCAATAGTGGAGGGCTGATTGAAGGGTGATTCTGGGCTTTTAGGGTCAGGAAATGGCCGCGCAACCGGTGGAAACACCCGAGCGCGCAGTGCTGGACCTCCTCAGCGAGCCAGTTCTGCTCCGACCTTTCCACCCTCAGCTAATCCTGGAGAACAACTAGAAAGGGCCCTGCAAATCAGCAGGCCAGCATCAACGCAGCAAGTGGTGTGCGTCTCGTCCCCGTGGTGTGCGCCTGCGTCTCGTCTGCGTCCTCAGTGTGGCTCATCAGATATTCAGCATGGTGAACACTGCATACATCGGGGCTTCCGCAGGCGGAGGCTGTGCCCCCCAATGTCGCCGAGGCCCGCCAGTGGATCGGCGCTTGGAAGGAGAAGAAGGTGCGCGACAGTGTGGAGCCTCGCCAACAGTCAGGTCAACTGAATTGGGAGCTCAATGGCGCATGTGCAGGCTCAGAGGCTCAGCGCAGCTGCAGCTTGTGGCGCATGCCCCAGTACAGCAGCGCAGTCTGTGGCAGAGCCAGAGAAGCCTCAGGCAGTGGGGATCAGGCACAAAACAGCGCTCATGCAGGGGCATGGATTGGCAGGGCACCGCAGGCGGTGTACCTGGCCGCATACCATGCTGTGCCCGTTATGCATGCCTGGGGTGCCTCCCCCAGATTGAACAGCTGGGCTTCTCGTTAGGCTGTGCCTGAGGATGCAATGCATCGCGTTCATGCAGGAGTGCCGGCGGGCTGCGGCAGCGCGGCTCTGTTGTTATGTACGCACGATCATGTGCCACCTTATTTGGCCGCCGCATCCACCTGCACACCTGTGCATGCCTCCTGATGCCTGTAGGCGGCCGCCAAGAACCGCATCAGCTGGTTCCCCGGGTCCGAGCTGCCCGATCACCTGGACGGCTCTCTGCCCGGTGACTTCGGCTTCGACCCCCTGGGCCTGGGCAAGGACGAGGCTGCCCTGAAGTGGTGCGGATCCTTTGCAGTTGCTGTTCCTGGTGGATCAGCCAGGGTATGACAGCATTTCAGATGGTGATCTGTGCACTGCCAGCCATGCAACCCACAATATCAGAACTGTGGATTGTGCCCAGAGCAGAGGAGATGCATGCCGTCAGGGTTGATAAGTGCTTTTTGAATTCGAACATTGCAAAGTTGTGCATTCAGCAGGCACATAGTAGGCTGACACCAACTCTTGATGTGGTGTTGCATGCAGGTACGTGCAGGCTGAGCTCCAGAATGCCCGCTGGGCCATGCTTGCCGTGGCTGGTATCCTGGGCCCTGAGCTGCTGAGCAGCATTGGCTTCAGCTGGCCTGGTGGGTGGTAATGACCTGGGGGAGTGCATGTGCAGGAGGGGCTTATCAAGTTGGTGGTTTCTGGCTGAGGCTGTATGCAGGCTGTATGCAAGCATGAAGCAGGTCATGCTGGAAGCTGATGCGGTCAGCGTTATGATTGTTGCTCATTGCCAATCACCACTTGTCTTTTTCCTTCCAGGCGCGGGTGTGAAGTGGTACGACGCTGGCAAGTTCGAGTACTTCGCCTCCCCTGCCGCCCTGTTCGGCGTGCAGATGCTGCTGTTTGCCTGGGCTGAGTTCCGCCGCTACCAGGTGTGGGGTACAAAGCCGCCTTGCATCTATCACACAATAGTCTTTTTGGTGGCAGCTTGTTGACCTCAGTGGCTGGTGTACAACCGCCCTGACCTTGGCTGCGCAACAACTCCTGCACCACACAACCTGTTGAGGCCTGCCCTGAACCTGCCAGTCCACACACAGCAATTATATTGCTACTGCCTGACTTTTGGGTGTTGTGCGGTGTGCAGGACATGGTGAAGCCCGGCTCCGTGAACCAGGACCCCATCTTCTCCAACAACAAGCTGGCCGACGGCAACGCCCCCGGCTACCCCGGCTTCGACCCCTTCGGCTGGTCCAAGGGTGACTTCGCCACCCTGAAGGTGAAGGAGATCAAGAACGGCCGCCTGGCCATGCTGGCGTTTGCTGGCTTTGCTGCCCAGGCCTGGACCACCGGCACCACGCCCCTGGAGGGCCTGGGCAAGCACCTGGCCTCCCCCTGGACCACGACCGTGTTCCAGAACGACCTGGCCCGCCTGTAAACTATCTCCCCAACATGACCGCTACAAGGGCCGCCCACCTGCGGGGGCCCTGCCTGGTGCAAGCTGGGCGGGGTGCTGCGTGCAGTGCTGACATGTCATGGTGCTGTGTGCAGGGGTGGGCAAGGCCTGGGTTTGTACAGGCTGGGGTTGTGGCAGCAGCCATGGGCAGGGCCTGAGAAGGGCTGTTGCCTGCTGCTGCTCTGCACCTGCACAGTGTGAGCTGTGAGGGGCTGGGACTGGCCCACCAGCCCCTGGTTTTGGGTGTATGTGTGGCCGCTGTTTTGAGAGAGTGATTGGGCATGAGCGCAGCCTGCGAGGCAGTGCAAGCTGGGACGATCACGCCGCATGCTAGCCCCTGTACTGTGCCTTTTTTGGTGGTGTGAAGGCGCATGTGTTGCAGGCGGAGCTTGCATAATATGTAGAACACACACCGGATTTGTTGGTGGAGCGATTGAGTGTGTTTGGTCTCACCGGTCTGAGGCTGGAGTGTGTAACAACACTCCCACGTCTGCTCTATGCAGTGTTTGCTGTGCAGTGCATGCTCCCAGTACCCATTTTGCCAGCCAGCTACTTGCATGAACAGGACAGGCTCTCAGCAACTTGAAGACCCCACCACCAGCCCCAGAGCTTAATGTGATGGTCCCCCAGCACTTACGCCGACACAGGTCACATCTCTGTGAAGCAACTGATCACGACACGTCCGTGCGCTCAGCGAGACCAGTCGTTAACTGTTTGCGCAAATTTGGGTCTTGTGTTGCAAATCCGTGTCAGCTGCGATCTGGAAGTCGGTACGCAGGAAGAGAGACAATACTAATCACTATGCAACTCTTGTCATGTTGAGCTAATATAAAGCAGCTTGCCCGGCCTTGGGCCTGGGTCAGCTGAGCAGGTCAGACAGCCATTAAGGAGCACTCGAAGGAGAGCTTTTGCAACAATGGTGTCGTTAAGTGTGTCAAATAAGTCTCCTCACAAGAAGGTACCAACGACATGGCAAGCGGTAGCACTGAGGTGCGGACAGGGCGTCCTGTAAAGGGTCGAAGTCAAGGGCTGCTGCCTGGGAATCGTTAGATACATTTGTTCGTTGCCAGTCAAGCCTATTGACGCGATCTGGCATGAAAGATTGCCAGCATGGTGCGCAACAGCTGGCCCCATGCAATCAAAGTGGGGCATGCTGCTGCAGCGCCTGCAGCCGGCAAAGGCAAGGGTGGCCAACAACGCACAGGCATTGGAGCAGGTGTAGGCAGGACTTTGGCTCAGCCAGAAAGACATCCATGGTGTCCACGTGATATCCATGCTGTATTGGGCTGCACAGCTCACCCGAGGCCGGTTCAGTGAAGTTTGCAACACCAAGAATGTGCCATGCATTGACACGCAGGCTGTGGGACATCTCGTGGCCCCTGTCGGGCATGGAAGTGCTCACCTTTGCCAAGGAGCTCATTATCACAGCCTTTGTGGGGCATTTGGGAGCATTTGAGCTGTCATCGCTAGTGCTGTCCCAGACGTTGTACAATGTGGGTAGGCACCTCTTTTGGGTGCATACAACCTGACCCCTTCAACATGGATTGCCTCCTGGGTGTGCAAGAGGCCAGCGTATCATGCTGCGGTCTGGTCACACTTCACGCATCGCTGTTCACTATGCTTGCACGCAGGTCAGTGGCAACGCGCCAATGCTTGGTGTCGTTGTGGCAATGGAAACATTCTGCGGGCAGGTAGGGATCTGTTTGGCACAAGCCTGCCAGCACTGTTGTGCGCCACAACACTGCCGCAACCGCGTACATGTTTGCTGGATCACTGCATGTCTGAGTGTTCCGTCCCTGGATGGCATGCAGGCGTACGGTGCACGCCGCTATCACACAGTGGGCATTGTGCTGCAGCGAGCCCTGATACTGGTGACTCTCTTCAACCTGTTCTGTGTAGCATTTTGGGGTCAGGTGCGTGGATTGGTGTGAAGGTAACATGTGGATCCGCACTGCCCGATGATCTGGCTTTTGCACAAGCATCTGTTGTAATTGCTTCTGCAGCACGTGCAGTGGATGGTAATGTACCATATCTTCAGCTGACCCTGCATGTGCACAAATGCCGCTAGTTTATGGTGTTGTGGGCACTGCATCTTTATGTTGGATGAATCCTGGGATGAAGCTGTAGGAGTACGTAGCTGCGTTGAACGGTGAGGCAACAGTGTGCATGGAACTACCACACAGGCTGAGTGGCTGCTCGTGGCCATGGGTCAGGACAAGGAGATTGCGCGTGCGGCTGGACGGTTCACCATGCTGCTGGCACCAGCTCTCATCATGGACGGCGCGGTGCGTTGGCTGCTTGCTACTGCCTGCTGCTGCTGGTGTGCTTTGCATGAAGCTGTGTGGGTGCCTGCTGGAGTTGGGATTCAGATGACGATCAAGACCTCGCGCTGAGGGCTGTGTGTGGCTGCAGCATGATAGTGTGCCTCACCCCTGGCCACTGTGCCCTCCATGTGGCCCCATCTACACACATGTGCAGGATCAGTGCTGCCGGCGCTACCTGAGTGCGCAGAGCGTGGTTCAGCCACTCATGTTCGTCACGTTCATGGCCACGCTGTGCACGCCCATGTACCTGTGGTTCTTCATCATACGGTGCGCGGGGTGCCAGCCCTGCTGCGCGCACGCGGGGTGTCCTGCTGGGCACAACGAAACATCTGGGTGCACAACGGAAAAGCTCCCCTTAGTGATCTGCAGGTCACAGCATCACACGGCAGCAGTGAAGCATACAAACGCCGCCGCGTGGCACATGCATGCAACGGTGGCTCTACACCATGTCAAGTACTCAGCTGTGTGGCGCGTGTGGTGCCACAGGTGTGACTGGGGCCTGGACGGCGCAGCAGTGGCATGGAACTGTGTGCAATGCACGTCGCTCATGGGGCTGGTGGTGTACATCGTGTGGCACAACTCGCAGCAGGTGAGGCAGCAACGTGCACACCTGCATAACAAGCGGCATGCGTTGGGCATGCTGCCCCACTGGTAGCCGCAGTAGGCGCGCCACTGGGTTGAGCACGTGGAAGGGGCTGTGGGCGCGGCCCTCAGGCAGGCGTCCTTGTGGTTGAATTGGTTGGGTGGGTGAGTGGGTGATGGGCTTGAGTCAGCGGTAGCCCTGCCTGTGCAGCCACCGTGTGACCCACCCACCCCGAGTGTGCACACAGGACCCGGTGCGCAAGACGTGGTGCGGCTGGTCACGCGAGTGCCTGGCTGAGTGGGGCACCTACACGCGCGTCGCCATTCCCTCCATGGTCATGATCTGTCTGGTGCGTGTGGGGTGCGGCCACATGGTCACCCCTGGCTGTTGCTCAGCAGCAGGCGCCTAGCACGCTGAACTGCTTGCCGTTCACGAGCATTATGCCGTCCCAGCAGGCCCGAAGTTATATTGATGAGCATGGTTGCAGTTTGGCAAATGTTGCTGCCACCGCCATCATGCTCAGTAGTGTGCATGCCACCTGAAAACCCCCACATCACCCCACATGTTTTGATGTATTACACCCACACCAAATCGCCAACGCACACCGACCTTGCTTGGGGCACAGGACTGGTGGACGTTTGAGATCATCGTGATCCTGTCGGGGCTGCTGCCGCGGCCCGAGATGACGATGAGCATGATGGGCATCACGTTCAACGTGCACGCGCTGTGCTTCTTTGCCGCCCATGGTCTCAGCGGCGCTGCGTCCACCCGTGTGGGCAACGAGCTGGGTGGGTGACTACTAGCGGGCAGCGCAGGTGGCACTGCTGTGATGCTGCCACTGCCCGCGCCCGCCTCCAGCTGTATCGCATGTTTTGGCTCAGGAGGGAGAGTGGGTCTGGGGTCATTGCTCCCAGATGAAGCTTTACTGTTCCTGAGGAGGCATTCATACTGGAAGGGCGGTGGCGGCCAAGGGTGGGGTGGTTGGTCGAGGATGTATGAGTGCACATCCAGTGCACCCAGATCACTGTACACACCTCACCTCTCCACTGCCCGCACCCACACCCCACAGGCGCAAGCCGGCCGCGGCTGGCATGGCTCAATACGCAGGTGGCGGTGCTGATGGGCACACTGAGCATGGTCGGGTTTGCGGGCCTGCTCATGCTCTCACGTGACTCGGTGCGTGGGCGGCGACACATGCAGCCTGTTGATCAGCAGCCATGCACCCTGTTGCTGCATGCAACATCACATTTGAACCGCGCCCTGACATATGCACCCAGCGACACGTCGCACCTTCTAACAACTATTGAGGCATTTCACTGGCCCCCCATCCCTTCCTGTCACCTGCAGCTGGGCTCCTGGTTCTCCACGGATGCCGAAGTGATCTCCCTCACCAGCTTCGCAGTGCCCACGCTGGCCATCTCTCTCGTTGGTGGGTGCGATGTGGCGCAATGCACCATGATGTGATACAGCGCAATCCTTTCAGTCGGGTCTTGTTCACACGTCCAGTGTGTTGCGATGTGGGTTTGCAGATGCAGAGCAGTTTGCACATGCCCTGTGTGCGCAAGGGTCATGCTGTGACTGTTGGCTCCCTGTCCCCACGTGTCACTCACCACAGGGGAGGGCGCAAACACGGTGCTGGCTGGTGTGCTGCGAGGCTGCGGCCGCCAAAAGGTGCGCGGCCTGGGCAAGGTTGTGGGGGACGGTCCGTTGACTGCGCATCCCAGCTGGGCAGCGCTCGAGTGCTTGGTGCAAGGGCAAGCCCGCAGGGCGATGTTGTCTTTCTGAGGCACACAGACGCGCACATCATCCCTGTGCGGCCGCGCTCACCACACGGCCCACCCGCGTGCAGATCGGCGCAACCATCAACCTGGTCATGTACTGGGGCCTGGGCCTGCCCTTCTCCTGTATCCTGGCCTTCAAGATGGGGCTGGGGGCCATGGGGCTGTGGACCGGGCTGGCATGTACTGCATCACTGCAGTCATGGTACCTGTCGTGGATTGTGTTCAGGTGCACCGGGGTGGGGTGATGTGGGTGGGGGGGCGGCATCAGGGTGAACGTCAGTCAATGCATGGGCCTGTGGAACCTAAGCTGAGCTGAGCGGGCTGCCTGCTTGCCTACACCAAGCTGCTGGTGGGCTGAATGATGCGCACGTGCAGCCCAGGACCCATGCAGCACTGCGCCGCTCACTGGAGCACGCCGTCAGCACGCACTGCCCCCACCCCTCGCGCCACAGGTTTGACTGGAACGCGGAGGTGGCGCGAGCCAAGGCACTCATTGCGGCTGGCGAGATTGAGTTTGAGCTGGAGGAGGATGTGGTGGAGGGGGCAAATGGGGTGCTGCCAGGTGCGGCCTGGTGCCTGCCTGCCTGCCTGCTTGTTAGGCTGCTTTATTGTCGGGCTCGATGTGTGCATGGCCTGGCTGTCACGCCTCTCGCTGCCTGTTCATCCTCCTGCACATCCTCTTCTCTGCCTGCATACCTGTCTGTGACAATGCCACAGCCTGCGATGCCCACACAGCCCTAGATCAGTGCCACTGTGAGGCTGGCTTGGGCTTGGAGGGTGACCCTGGGTTGCTTTGCGCCACACCTGATCTGGTTCTTGGCCACACTACACATGCAGGCGTGGCTCCAGGCGGTGCTGCAGATCACCTGTTGGAGACAGGGGCAGCCGGCATTGCAGGCATTGGTGTGGGCAGTGGGATAGCAGGGGGTGCACTGGGTGCAGCAGGTGGTACAGGCGCAGGTGGAACAGCAGGTGCAGGCGGTTTGAGGGAGCGGGATGTGGGGCTATCACGCGCATAACTCACCGCTCAACTGGACCACGGGACATGCGCTCTGGTTGAGCCACCTGGGCGCAGCTCTGGGCCAGGAGCTGAAACTGAGGGCAGCGAAGAGCCGTAGTGGCAGCGTCCACGTGCATGCCATGTGCACTGTTATAGCAGCGCTTCCCGGCATTGCACCTGCACCCTGGCTGCTGCCACGTACTGCGGGCAGCAGCGCCCATAGCTGTGGCTGACACTGTTGTGCTGCACGTGCTCACTGTGGCTTCGCTCCCATGACTCCCGTGATTCTCACACGTAGTTCACTTGGAAATTGGAAAGCCTCGGACTAGGCTGTGGATGCTCGGTGACTGACTGCCAGATGTAGCTTTCAGGGTTGAGACTGATTTCATGACTGGTGTTGACCTACATTGGACCACACACTTACCGTTTTCGCTCATGTTATCATGTCAGTACTCATGGGCTGCAACACTGTGGCCTTGTGCAACTGGAGATCTAGAATGACTGAGATCTTGACAGGAGCAACAGTACATAGGATTTTCAACAGGCAGCTTTGCTGCTGTGGTGGCTGTTAATGTGGTGCAGTGTATGCTGCACGCAGCGGCGTGGCTTATGTGCTGGTGGTGTTGTGCCAGCAGTGATGGGATGCAGGGCAGGTGGTGGATAATGACACACATGCCTGCATGTCCAGCAGCGGGTTTGTCGTCAACAGGTCATTTGTGTTGTGGGTTTGAGGAGTAGCGCCAGGAAGGACTAGCTGCTTGCATGTGCCAGTGCTGTTGTGCCGGTCATGCAGCGCAGTCCATGCTTGCAAGAGGTGAGAACCTCATGTACTGTGTATTACATTTGTTCAGCTTCCGGCAAATTGTAGCAGGTGGCATGTCACGGGGGTAGCGTCATGACGCAAGAATGGAAACGGCACAAGGCAGAAAACAGCATGAGCCTGCTACACTGTGTGTGCCCCCCCTCGCAGCCGCCGTCCGTTGGTGACGATGGAAAAGGGTGCAATGGTCAGCTGCGTGCAGTGCAGGCACATGCGGTACAAAGGTGGGACGTTCGCCGGCAGCCTGAGACTGGGTGGAGAAGGGGTGGCAGGCAGCAATCCAAGCCAGAGACAGAGCCATGTACTGCACATCCCTGCATGGCATGCCACACATGAGCCCCCAGGTCATAACCATGCACAGGCCCACCTGTGGCCCGTTGTTCTGAGCCCCCAGCTGAGGGCCCACGCCGCCAGCCAGTGGCAACTTTGGTGGAACGACGACAGGTGGTACAAGGGGCAGAGGCTTGGGCTTCAGCAGCAGCCCAGTCAGACCTGTGGGGGGCCAGGTGCCACGAACCAGCTTCACTTATGCACTAATTGGCAGGGGGCCCACATCAATGTCAACAGCTGTGCAGCTGCCAAGCAACAGCTCACCCCGGTGTCCATGCACATGCCCATTTAGTAGTAATAGCAGCAGGGCAGCCATAAGCAGGCTCTGTCGAACCATTAATGGGCTTGAGGCAGGGCAATGAGCCATACGGCCTGGCAGCATTCCATGCATGTGGCTTGATTTCAATGTGTTTGGCTGTACAGTTATGTTAAGCTGGGATCAAGTGCAAGGCATGCTACCACAAGGTAAACTCACTGTGTGTGTCAGGGGGGCAGGGCGGCAACTAAGGACATGGATCCCTCAAAGGACATGGATCCCTCAAAAACCACTTGACAGGTGGGGCCAGGCAGGTGTAATGACTGACATGCAGCTGCAACAGTGTCAGACCTTTGGTGCAGCACAACAAATTTCTGGGGATGAAGGGTATGCACTGGTCTCAACGAACGGCGCCTGGTAGACGGCAGCAAGGTGTCCCATGGGGCATGCTTGGCTAAGCCTGCAGAGGCTGGTGTTGCGGGGGACAACTGCCCGCATAGCCCATAAGCGCGCCCTTGGCTTTTTGCTTGGTGGGGCTCCAGGTTACACGCTAACCATCACTGCTCAGCACAAAGGCAGTAGCATGCCTGTTGCAGTCTGTTCAGTGCAGCCTGCACCCGTCCAAACAGCCCTGATCCCCTCTCATCGCCCTCTAGGTGCAGCGCGCATTGTGTGTGTCAAACGCAGGACGCTTATCTCCTGTGGTACCTCATGAAGCTGCTCGCTGCAGTGATGCTCCGGCTCGCAGCCGCCGGCCATTGTTGATAATTGAGAAGGGCGCGATGGTGAGCTGCGTGCAGTTGTGGGCAGTGCAACATGTGCCTTTGCAACTTGGTGTGAAGGTGCACAACTGCACATGCACTACTGTCCTGCCGCTGGCAGCCACCACCAGGGCATGACAGAGGCTGAGGGTAGCAGCACGCAAGGCCGCTGTTCTCTCCGTGAATCTCCATGAATCACACGGCCTGAACTTATAATAACACCCTGATCCTATCTCAGACACTCGATCATCACCCCGTCCAAGACCCACCTGAGGCCCGTTGTTCTGAAGGCCAAACTGCGGGCCCAAACCACGCGCCAGTGGCAGCTGCGGCAGGGGCAGTGGTTTGGGTTGCAGTGGCGCGCCAGCCAACCCTGCCTGGGACACACAACCCGCGCCTTGTTCACCAGCCCAGCTTAGGCATGATGAGGCACATGCATGAGCATGCAGCATTAGCAGAGTGCACCACAGATCGTTGACGGAGCAAGGCATGCAAACATGCTGTAAGGCAATCGGGCTCATCTGCGGTTAGCATGGTGGATTGGAGGTCTACCCCACTGGAGCTGATGCATTATGGGCCGCCTGTATACAGCATGTGATAACATCGGTCTCAGGCAGTGCCTCGCTTGCTGACTCACCTAGCTGAGCATTGACTCGTCCCGTTGGCATTGCCAGCAGCACCAGCACTAGCAGGGGCAGCAGCCCCACACCCCGTGCTGCTCGTTCGGTGAGGAACAAGTGAGCAACTCGCATAGTATGTGTCGCCTCCTTCGTGCAGTTTGATAGACTAGCCTTCAAATCAACCTTCATACCTCAGGCTGCAATCTGCTTGAGGCAGTGATTGGCGCAGGACCCTCTGGGCTCCGAGCTTGACAGGTGTAATTTGCAGTGAACTGCATAGGAGGCTTGCGGTACTTGCAGCATATCACATGCCAGGGCGCATGTTAAGCCATGGGTCTTGCGTACGTTTGAACTGATGCAGCAAGGCACATGGCACAGGTAGGATGTACTCGCACTGTACCCTGATTGTGCATAATGCTTGTTAGGGATCATGCCATAGATTGGTATCAATGCGAGACCCAGCAGCACAGCCTGAGCATGGCTGAATGTGCATCATGTTGTGCTGCTGTAGACGGGATGGGCTGCTGTTACTCCACAACACACAACAGTAGGCTGGTGGCAGCTGCACTGGGTTGGATGCGGGGCACGATGCATGCCAACAAATTGACAACTAAGGACTATTTCGAGGAAATATTTCCTGGGCTTACATTGTGGCAGGACGGGCATATGTTCGGACTTTGCCTAGGTTGGGGATGGACCATTAGTGCAGCCATTGGGCAGCTTCACCATATTGGGCACTGATGTACAACTTCCAACAGCTCACCACCAGGCAGTGCTGTCCTCATGCAGTATGCTCTGCATGCACACACGATATATTTGCATACCCCGCGCCATGACCAAGACTGAAGGCACACCGTCTGCAAGAACCAATGCAGCCCCATCCCACTGAGATTGTCAACCTGTTGTCGAGGATGGAATGAAGTGCAGCCAGCACCCTGTCAAAATAACACCCGTGAAGTATTGGGCTCCTATGCATGCAACCAACATCAACAGCAGCAAGGGCTGCACATGGCGCCGACAAACAGCCGCATACCCCTCATGAAGCAGTCCGAGGCGCCGCCAGTGCCAACAACTGCACATCAAGGCGCATACAGTGGAAGCATATCCAGAGGGCCAACCTGACAGGCCGCAATTCACAGCACCCACTCATTGCCATAATGCTCACAGCCAGTACACCACGTGAACATGCTCCCGGGGTGGCAGCCTGTGGCACTGATGCAAGGGTGTGGTGTTGCGTGGGCATGGCATACAAAAGAAGACTTGCTTCATGAAAGGTGCGGCTGTTGGAGGCCGGCAAGCAGCGCAACCCATGTTGTGTGTGCCGAAGATCAAAGGCATGCAAAACCCCCAGGCTACAAGCAGTGCTCCAGCACGGAATCACCTGCCTTGAATGCACTGGCACGGACTTATGCACTTTGTGCAACCAGTCAGCACAATGATGCTGGACGGAGGTCACCTAATCAATGTGCCCCTGCCTGCAACACTGGAATCAACCCATGAAGTACTCTTGAACACCTCTCAAGCCGCTCATAGCAGGCCATACATGTGTTGTCAACACTGCCATTCATGACTGCAAGTACCACTCTGTGGGTTCTCTGCCACACTGTGCACCATGCAGCACCGCGGCAGCACCACCTCAGCTGCATCACAGGCACCCTGCATGTGTGCCTTGCCAGCATGGCGAGGGCTGTGGTGCTCAAGGGCCGGATGCAGCTGCGACCTTGGGGGCAGGAGGCCCAGATGGCACAGCCACGCTGGTGAACGGCGCGGTGACACCCACACCCTGGCGGCCAACATTGACCGTTGTGCCGGGTGCCGTCACGGACACACCCCCACCAGAGGGGGGGGGCGCCTTGCCGGCAGGGGTGCCACCCCCACCACCGCCCAGGGCACCAGAAATGAGGGAGATCTTGGCTGCCACGACGGACTCCACGGCGTTCGTCACCTGCAAGCAGGGGCGGGATGCGTGGGACGTTGGGCGCAAGGCACGTGCCCTCACATCACACGCCGCTGCATGCAGGAGCAGCAGCACACGTTGAGTGCGCGTTGCTACGCAGCAGTCTCACACGGAATCTGCAGTCCTGCACGCAGGCAGCTGTGGTGCACGTCACACATCCCCGCACCTGATCACGAACTGCCTGTCGTGCATTCTGGATGAAGGCCTGCTTGCGCTCCAGCAGTGTAGGGGGCTGTGAGCAGCAGTCAGACCACAGGGGCACATGGCCTGTTTTGTGCATGGATTGGTTGATGCAATATGCAACCAGCAGCTAGATTTTGAAACTGAACACCATGGGCCTAATACTCTGTGCACCACGCATGCCCAACACACACAGGGTCTTTCATCACCATGTTCAATACCCACAGGAGGGGGAGGGGGAGGAGGAGGGGGAGGGCGCAGGCGGGGGTGGCGCGGGTGGGCCGCGCAGGCCTTGCAGGAAGGACAGCTTGGCCGCCACCACCTCCTTCACAATCTCACCATGGCCAATGCCACCTGCGCCACCTGCGCCAGTGCCGGTGGGGCTTGCCTGATACAGCATCTCGTCATCACAGCTGCAAGTGCGTGCCCAGTGACACCACATCCCAGCATGTTGCAAGCTGGGGGCAACACGCTGCAGACCTTGCGCACACACCTTGGCCGTGGACGTGAACAGGAGCCACGCAGAGTGTGGTCAGCACGGCCACAGCCAGCAGGCAAGGGCCGCGGATTGACCCTGCCATAGCTGGGTTGCGTGCCACAGTGGGGAGAGGTCTGGTGTGCAGGGTGGGGTTGCTCAGGGTCTTGCAACCTGGGGGCAGCAACAGCAGTTTGCAGGTGCTTGTTTGTATGTCTGCCTGTGGTGTTGGTGCAGGACCTGCTGCTGATAGGTTTCAAATCACCCTGCATGGTTGCACTTTGTGATTTCAGTGCACCTGGACCTGCTGCCTGCCCAGTTGAAAAGCAATGGCTGTACAGGTCCTGTGCCAAAGCCCACTAGCCATTGCTCCCCGGCACACTGGCCTGATGGGAATCAGCCAATGTGCCGGCTGCAAGCCCTGCCACTTCAATGTGCTGTATGCAGGTGCAGCCCCACAGCTGCAGCCAGCCCCAGCACAGCGAGAGGCCAACCTGTATGCAGGCCAAGGCAATCACAGGCGCAATGCCACAGCTCTCACCTGGATGGTGTGCTGTGCCTCTGATCGATAGCCTGCACAATGTGTAGCACACTGCAAGACCACGCGCACTAACACTGCATTTAGGAGGCACACTTGTGCATTATCAAGTGATGAGCTGTGAGAAGCTGCTCGAGTTGAAGCTCAGGCGCTTGACGCATGTCGAGTTGTGAGTCGCTTATGCAAGGAGCGCGCTTGCATGCTGCCCCCTGTGTGCAGAAGCATGGATTTGGCTGCTGCACTGCAGAGTATGATGTGATACACCTGACTCACATCGCCCGCAAGGGCTTGTTGAGATACTTCCCAAGATACTTTGGGGCAACAAAAAGGTCGCTGGCTGCAGCATGTCGGGTTTTCACCCGGGTTATGCATCACGCGGCAGATTGCGCTCAGCGCCGCCCTTCATCGGACGGTTCCCTCACGCAGTACACCAGGCTGGCGCGTGATCAGAGCATTCAACAGGTTCGAGCTTTGCAATGAACAGAATCGGCTTTGTTGCACCAGGCCCTGCATAATGTGGACGCTGCAATGCTACTTTGAGCTAAGCTGGACGCAAGTAGTGCTGCTACGAAACAGCAACAACACACGCCAAGTGCCTCTAAAAGGGGCCAGCGAGACCTCAACCGGTACATCCTCCCTCACACAATGCTCAACTGAGTTTTAATTGGTGGGTCCTCATGGTGGGCACCAGCCTCCGTGTTAAGGCATCAGCGAAAATGGCCACCCAGGTGAGCACCTGCAAAGCACGTCGTAGCTTTGAGGGTTGGGTGCGAGTGCTCAGGTTGGAGATACAGCAGCCCTTGAGTCTTCAATTGCTAACTCCTCGTCCTCTTGCTTGCGCTGCCCGCGATCGCAGATGATGAAGATGAACGTAAGTTGCTGCTCAGCTCAGGATAAGATGGAGGGTAGGAGCCTGCTCAACCCTCGCGGCAAGAGCTCATCAGCGTTGGTTTTATTGATGCGCGCAGGTGCCTGGCCGTGTGGCTGGTCGCCGCACCGTCGCTGTGCGCGCCCAGGCCGCCCAGACCATCACCAAGGCCAACGTGCCCCTGGCTCTGGAGCAGGGCGAGATGCCCCTGAACACCTACAACAACAAGGCGCCCTTCATTGCCAAGATCAAGTCCGTGGAGCGCATTGTGGGCCCCAAGGCCACTGGCGAGACTTGCCACATTATCATTGAGACCAGCGGCAAGATCCCCTTCTGGGAGGGCCAGTCCTACGGCGTCATCCCTCCCGTAAGTGGCTTTGTGGCATGTGATTGTGCCCACACTACCTATCGTGTTGCATGGAGCACATGGGACTCCATGCAAGGGATGGACCCTTGGGCTCTTGCTTCGGCCAGCGTGGCAGTGCCTCCCTCAGGTGAATCGTCGGGGTCGCAGGGAGAACGGGCGCTCTCAACCGTGCCAACGTCCCTCGCACCCTCGCTCACCCAGCATGCCACGTCTCGGGTACCGGGCCGGGCTGAAATTAAACCGTTCTGTAATGGCGCGTGCTGCGATCGCAGGGCACCAAGGTGAACTCCAAGGGCAAGGAGGTGCCCCACGGTGTGCGTCTGTACTCCATCGCCTCCTCTCGCTACGGCGATTCCTTCGATGGCATGACCACCTCCCTGTGCGTGCGCCGTGCCACCTACACTGACCCTGAGACCGGCAAGGAGGACCCTGCCAAGAAGGGCATCTGCTCCAACTTCCTGTGCGACGCCAAGCCTGGCCAGGAGATCATGATGACCGGTGCGTGGCGCATGTGCTGACAGCTGACAGACAGCAACAGCATGTCTGCAGTTCGCACGCCCCGGTTGAGCAAGACATGGCTGGCTGCTGCTCAATGGTCGTCCCATAACAGCTCATCCTATCCTGCTGCAACTTGCTCTTCTTGGCTGCAGGCCCCACCGGCAAGGTGCTGCTGCTGCCCCCCAACCCCAACACCGTGCTGATCTGCGTGGCCACGGGCACTGGCATTGCTCCCTTCCGTGCCTTCTGGCGCCGCATCTTCTACGAGAACGTGCCTAACTACAAGTTCGGCGGCCTGTTCTGGCTGTTCATGGGTGTGGCCAACTCTGATGCCAAGCTGTACGACGACGAGCTGCAGGTGTGGTGTGGTGGCGTGTTGCCCTTGTAGCTTCAGGTCAGCACAGCCCAGATCAGCCGGTCTTGCAATGCGGGACAGCTGGTCTGTATTGCGTGCCATTTAGGCATACAGTGTGTTGTTCGGATGTGCCTCACAATTGTGGTCCAGCTTGGTCCTGGTTTGTGTTTGTCTACCCATCATCGTCCGACTCCATGCCGTACCTCATTAACACTGCTGCACCCGGCCCCATTGCAGGCCATTGCCAAGACCAACCCCGAGTCCTTCCGCCTGGACTACGCGCTGTCCCGCGAGCAGAAGAACCGCAAGGGCGGCAAGATGTACATCCAGGACAAGATGGAGGAGTACGCTGATGAGATCTTCACCCTGCTGGATGAGGTGAGGGGCAGGGAAGGAAAGAGCCAGCAAGGGAGGATTGCTCGTGTTTCTTTTTTGGTGTTGATGCATCTGCTGAGCTGGTAGGCGAATGCAGTGTCAGAGCACGAGGTTGTTGCAATGATTGGTGCGGTTTCTATCACTAAATCGTTTCAGCTGGATCATTGGCTGACATTGCTGCATCACGCACGGCACATGCAACAGGGCGCACACATCTACTTCTGCGGCCTCAAGGGCATGATGCCCGGCATCACTGAGATGCTTGAGCGCGTGGCCAAGGCCAAGGGCCTGAACTACGAGGAGTGGACTGAGAAGCTGAAGCACGGCAACCAGTGGCACGTGGAGGTGTACTAAGCGTCTGGCTTGGTCTAATACCAGTCAGACCAGCATGGCTGGCCCTGCCCAACATAGTGTGGGGTAGGACTAGCTGGGCTGGGCCGGAGCTGTGCTGTGTGCGCGCGAGCGCATGCGCCTGCTTTGCATGCTGGTCAGCTCTTACAAGTGCAGCTTATCAAGCGGCGGGCGGTGTGAGTGGTGCGGACACTGCAGCCGGTATGTTCAGCTTAGTTACCACCACAGCAGTGTTTCGTTTGTTCTCCTTGTGAAGAAGAAGCACCTACTGGATATGTTGATGAACAAGGCAGAGGCCCACTGCGCCGCGCTGGCGCAGGATGGGGCATGCGCGAGCGTGCTTCGTGGGCCGCAGGAGGGCTTGTGTGGCACGCCCACACCACCCGTTTGGAGGTTGAAGGGTGATGGCTGCCTGTGCACCACCGCGGGTTGAGTTGCGGTTGGGTGGCTCAGTCCCCACTGCATCGTGAGGCCATTCTGCCATACCTCCAGGCATACCTGTGTGCCGGACCCTTGTGTGATGTGCTCAGTGACCTCAGGTGCTGGGGTGCAGTTGGGCATGCACGTTTGAGCGGAAGTGAGAGAGAGAGATGTGTGATGAGGCGAGGTCGGGATCTACTGCAGCAGCTTGAGCATTGCGCTTGCGCGTATGTGCTGCGCTGCCACCTAGCTTCGCATTGGCAATTTTGTAACTGCGCCAAAATCCATCGGCTTGTATCAATGCGCACTGAAACAAATTCATCACTTGTCAACAGTCCACCTGATTTCTTGCTCATGGTACCGGTAAGCATGCAGCACACTGAACTTTGCTGTAGCTGTCACGATGGTCCGTTCGCATGGCCGACGCTCCACACCTGATAAAGCGGCTGTAAATTCACGGGAACAGAAATAAACACTTGATAAGCTGTCTAGCGGATACAGCGTGCCGTTCAACTGCGAGTGAGAATGAAGTTTTGTTCTGAGATACCTGCTACGGCATACAGCAGACACGATGATGTTGAGGCAACGTGCTCTGCACACACGCAGCGCCCCCAGAACCCTGCAAACGCCTGCTGGTCTACGATTGCTGAACCGCCCCCCGCTGTGCTCCATCAGGGGCCTGGAATTGACACAACTGTCAAATACACGTCCTTCTAGTGTGTCAAAGACGCCTATCATTAAGTGCGAGGCTCACCCCGCTTCCAGCAGCCAAAGCACTGGACAAAAGCGGAAGAAGGAGCTCAAGACTCTGCGCGTGCACTACGTGCGCCGCGCAAGAGATTACAAGGCACGTGCTTGCGATCTATGGTGAACCCTAGCAATGGGCGCATGAGCAGCACATCGCGCATGTTGTGCTGCACAGTATTGTGCTCAGGACATGCTATGGTGCAGCACTCTGCGACTGGATGCAGTAGCTGCACCTGCTGTTGCTGCACGTACAGTGACCAGGACTGCCTTGAATGCAGGATGGCTCAGCTGCCAGCTGCATGCTTTGGTTGTAGCTGATGCACGGAAGACGATCATAACAAGATTAACGACCATGCTGTTCTGTGCTTTGCATGCTGACGAGCTCCAATGACCCAACTGCCTGCAGGGCTGGGGCCTGCATGTGTGGGGCGATGTCAGTCACGCAACTGACTGGCAGCGGCCGCTACAGCCCACAGGGTGGGTGGCCTGCAGCCTCTGCCCAGTGCCTACATGAGGCAGGCAAGGTGGCAGGATGCAGCAGGCACCACGCATGACCCTTGCACTCCGGATGCACCAGCTGTTGCTTGGGTGCATGCATTCGGCACACAGGCCCAAGTGCCACACCCACGGCCAACTGCACGCCTCTTGCATACGCAGGAAGGGCGAGGGCGGCACCAGCGTGTACTGGGATGTGCCGCTGCGCCCCGGCTCCCGCTTCGCTGGCTTCCTGGTACATGCTGGAGAGACCAAGTCAGCACGTGGGTGATGGCATGTGGCTGTGCATGGGGTTCCTTGGGGGGTGGGGAGGGGGTTGGAGACGGGCTGGAGGGTTTGTAACGCCAGCACCTGGTGTCTTGTAGGTCCTGCATGACTGTCTGGCATGAGACTGGAATGTCCACCCAGTCAGGGCGTTGCCAACATGTTCTGCATTCAAGTGCGCAGATCATATTGGCCTGGAGTGCTGGCACATGCTGTTGTAGATCCTGTTCCATGCTCAGGACCAGCACACAATCACCACGTTGCGGCACGTGTGTCAGGCGCTGAGGTGGACTTGGAGGACCTAGGTGTGGAGGAGGAGGTGTGGCTGGTGGGGGATGAGCAGGCGGTGTTCACGGGCGGCATGCCTGACCTCACGTCCATCCCGGTGGGCTCCCTCAACAAGCAGGCCGCCATCTGGTGCGTGTGCTGCAGCAGCAGGAGCGGCTGGTGGGACCTGGTGCCGGTGCTGAGTGTGGCAGTGCTGCTGCAGCTGTGCTCCTGTGGGCCTGATTTTGCCGCTGCTGTGGAGATCTACCTCGGTGGAGCACCATGTGCGCGCAGCGCCTGTTGCCGCCGCCCGCCCGCACCTGGTGCCTGGCGTGTCTGACCTTGCTGGTGGCAGAGGCCTGAACCTTCCTACCTGTTGCCCCTGCGCTCCTTGCCTGGTCGTGCCAGGGTGGCGCGCGACCTCATCGCGTGGCGCCACCCACTGGGGGATGAGGACGGCCCACGCAGCTTTGTGCTGCACCACGCGCCGCGCGCCGGCATGTGGATCACAGGTGCGCACGCTGTGCTGGATGCTGCTAGGCTTGCAATGTGCTGCCTGCTGTTCCCATTACGTCTGGCGTGTGGCGTGCCGCCTGTCAGCTGTGGGCTGCCCCTGCACCCGTGCCCAGAGTCCATGCTCCAGTCCTGCCTGATACTGTAAGTGCCCACCTGGAGCCCCGCTTGCTGGTTGATGGGTCGTGCTCTGTGTACGCAGCCGATGGCGTGCAGGGCGCGGCGCAGTCGCTGGAGCTGGTGCCCGCGGGACCGGACCTGACCCCAGAGCTCATGCGCAGGTGGCCGCACCTGCAGGGCTGCTCGCTGCTGCGTGTGCCGGAGCACGCGCTGGAGCGGGTGTGTGGGGGGATGGGTCGTGTGGGGGTAGTTTGTGTCGTGTCATTTTCATAGATGTGCACCGGGTGGTTCATTGTGAACTGTTAGTGGTAAGTGGGGTGCAGTCGTCATGGCGTCCACGTGATCCACGGCCGCACTGTAGTTTTGGCGCTGTGCACACATACGCGTGTGTGTTCTGCAGGTGCAGGAGCTGGTGCGTGGCATGCTGCTGATTGGGATGTATTCCGCAACCGGGGCGCCGATGGATGTGACGGGCGTGCAGTTGCAGGTGAGGGGCAGCTTGGGGCTTGAGGCAGTTGTTGCGCGGCAGCGTCTCAAACAGCGTCATGACCTGGCCTGGGGTGAAACAGCAGGTAACGCTGCATTGATTCAGTTCTGTCACTCCCATCGTGCATGCAACTTTGCATGTTCAGCCTTCATGGACGAGCCACACACCGGTCCTTCTCTATGTCCTGTGCTGCAGGGCGCACTGGACGACCACTACGCATATGATGGGCCCCTGGGCGCATGGCCTGATCCATCAACTGGGCAGTACAACGTGTCTGTCTGGGCCCCAACTGCGGACGAGGTTGTACTGCTGTACTACGGCCACCATGCACGCGGCGGCTCAGCAACTGCCATGCCCATGCAGTACGGTGTGCTGGGGCCTGGTGTGTGGAGCACCACCCTGCCCAAGGATGCCCTGTGGGGCTACTACAAGTACAGGTGCAGAAAAGTACATTCAGCTACAGGCAGCGGCCAACAGGCTCGACATCTATCGTGTTTGGATGTGTACACCGGCTCATTCTGTGACTTTGAAACGGGAGCCGGGCAGCCCTCGTCTTGCACGCATCCATGCCCACGCAGCTGTTGTGCTCACTTGCACTCCCAACCTGCATGCTACTGCCACAGGGTCACAGTGTACTGCCCACAGTCGGTGCGCACAGAGGTGGTGGAGGCCACAGACCCATACGCGCGTGGTCTGGCTGCGGATGGGGAGCGCGTGTGTGTGGTGCCGCCTGACCTCAACCACGACCTGCTGGTGCGCTGCAGCTGGAGCCAGGGGTGTGGTGCTGCGGCCGCTGCTGTCCTGCCGTGTGCCGGCTGTGTGACGTTGAGCTGTTCAGTCCATGCCCGAGTCCCCATGCAACTGCACCACCTTCCACATGGTCTCCCCCCTCCCACCTCAAACATGTCACGCACCCGCAGAAGCCGGCCGGCTGGGACACGCACAGCTCCCCCACAGTGGCCCAGTGGACTGACATCTCCATCTATGAGCTCCACATCCGCGACTTCAGGCGTGTGGCTGCTCAGATTCTGGCTCTTGGGTTGTTTGGTAAACTGGTACATCAAATGCATGGGAGTAATTAGCAGTATGCTGCCACAATGCAACCTCGTCAGCGCAGACCTAGCAGCAGGGGGTCGGGCGCTTCTTAACGCATCCTTTGTGCTGCACTCTGTAAACAACCACTTAATTCGGCTGCTGCACTCGTGGCTTGGACCGTGCTGCAGCGCAATTGATGAGAGCGTGCCCGCACCGCTGCGTGGCAAGTATGGCGCGTTTGTGCCTGACAAGGTCACCGCCGGGGGTGGCGGTGGCTATGGCCCCAACTCGCTGTCTGCTGGGCTCACACACCTGGCAGCACTGCGTGAGGTGTGTGGCACACCATGGCCTGCCAGCTCTCCCTGCCTGCTCGCACCATGTGATTGTGGGACGCTGTTTCTGTGACTCACCTACTGCAGACACCCGCACAATACGTCACCAGGTCGCCCCTAACATGCAATGTTTCAAGGCCGATCCAATCATCACACATGCATGACAGGCGGGCCTGAACCACCTGCACCTGCTGCCCACCTACGACTTTGGGTCCGTGCCCGAGCGTGCCGAGGAGCAGGCAGTGCTGAACGCCGACCTCAGTGTGCACGCGCCCGACAGCGAGATGCAGCAGTCGGCAGTGCTGGCTATAGCTGACCGCGATGCATTCAACTGGGGCTACGACCCGGTGGGTGTATGGCTGGCGGTGGGGTCTGGAGCGCACCGCACTGTGTCCCTTGAGCCGGGCGCCAGCCTGTGCATCATGGCACATCCTGATGCAGACTGGTGCTCTAAGTGATGACACCAGGGACTGCTCTGCATCAGAGGCCTGGGCCAGTTGTTGTGGGGTGGGACAGCCACTTTGTGAACTTGTTAGACTTGTGCTTTCTCATAGAAGGGGATCGCACCACACATGTCAGCATGCTTTGGCTTGTTGCGGTGGACCATTGTGTGCCAATGCCTGACATTGACCAAGCACACCAGCCAGTGGGGCAAGCTTGGGCTACACCTCCTGCAACCACGGACTGCATCTCCTGCCTACTGTACATCTGAAGACGGAGTGGTCTTTGACCTCCTTGCTCCCGCATGCTGTGCTGCACAGGTGCACTACGGGGTCCCAGACGGGTCATATGCACAGGTGCCTGATGGACCGCCCCGGCTGCGTGAGTTCCGTGAGATGGTTCAGGCGCTGCATGCACAGGTGGGTCGACGAATGGCTCATTGCAAAAGAGCGGTGCAGGCAGAGCTTGGCGGAAAGCAGCAGCGGCACGCCAGTTGCAGGCTCGTGCGTAGTGGCCTGGGGTGACATGTTGAAGTGTGTTGGCCGGCTCTTGATGGTTGGCTGCCGCATGCTCAGGTGATGTGTTGATCCGTCTTGTTGCCTCAAGGACGTGGCTGCACCTATTTAGCGCTGCTACTTGTTTGTTGTACGGTGCTCCTTTGTACCGCAGGGGTGGCGCGTTGTGTTGGATGTGGTGTACAACCACACGTTCTCGTCAGGCCCACACAGCCGGTACAGGTATGGGCAATACAGTTGTGCATGTGAGGGATGATGCAGTGCTGCTTGCGACTTCCTGATCCCCACAAGGTGCAAGACCTTGAAGGTAGTAATGGTTATGTGTACTGCCGCAGTGTTCTGGACAAGATTGTACCGGGCTACTACCACAGGCGGTATGAAGACGGGGAGATGTGCCACTCCACATGCTGCAACAATGTGAGCGTGTTGGGCATGGGCATGTGTTGGGCATGTGTTGGACATGGCTGCAACAGTGTGAGCGTGTTGGGCATCAGAATACCACTATTGGCCACTTGTGTGAGCCTGGGAGTGCACACCGACATGTTATGAATGTAGCATGTGCTTGCTTGTATGTACTGCAGACTGCGACAGAGCACTACATGTGTGAGCGGCTGGTGGTGGACGACATCGTGCACTGGGCCAAACACTACAGGGTGCGTAGTCCCGGCCGCAGTTTTATGCAGCATCCAGCTCATTGTAGGTTTGTGTGCTCCCGCGTTTCACAGGCCCACAAGCTCCTTTGCATTGCTGACCTGCTCACCAGGCTACAGACACAGTAACAGCACCCATGCTCACCTGCACCTGCTTGCTCTGCAGATTGACGGTTTCCGGTTCGACATCATGGGCCATCTGATGCTGAGCACGCTGCGCAAGATGCGTGCGGGGCTGGACCGCCTGACACTGGAGAAGGACGGAGTGGATGGCCGGTGGGTGATGCGGCCGTGTACTCCATGTGCTTTCCATGCAAGATTCAAAATGAAGTATTCACTGATTATGACTGCACGCTGCCGCTGGTAGCGCGCAGCCCTGTTGCCTGAGGTTGTTGCACATCATATGGACCCCCACCCCTCGCAGCTTGTGTGCAACACATCGTGTTTTGCATATCAATGTGTGGACAACGCGGGTTACGCGCAGAGCCATCTACATCTACGGCGAAGCTTGGGACTTTGGGGAGGTACTAAATGGCGCACGGGGTCCCAACTGTGGCCAGATGAACCTGGCGGGTGCGTGTATGTGGATCTACAACCCATTGTGGCTCATGTGGCCGTGTGCATGGGGCCCCATCTTCTGCTGAGACGTGCACAATCCACGTGCCTGCGCTCCCTTCATGTGTGAGTTCAGTTGATCCTGCCTGCCCTTTGCCATTGCCACAACCCATGTAACCTGCAGGCACCGGACTAGGCGCGTTCAATGACCGGCTGCGTGACGGCGCACTGGGTGGGGGCCCCTTCGCGCCCTATGACTTTCAGGTGCACTGCCACCACACACCAGGCCTGTCCTCCCGTTGTGTGGTGCAGCATGGGTTTTGTTGTCGTGACCGTCTCTGACCGTTACTTATCAAAAACATCAGGCCAAGGCCCCGTGACCTGTGACTGCTGCCATGGGTGGGACTGGGGGCATATCCAGGAGCCATCATGCCTTGAAGGCATGTGGGCTGGGTTCCTCATCAAGAAGCCTTGGCCACCAGCTATGTGTACATGCACATGGCCACAGGGTCTGGTCACAGGGCTGTCACTGGCACCCAATGGGTCATCGGGCCAGGGGCCACCCCCTGCGCAGCTGGCTGAGCTGCTGGTGCTGACTGACTGGGTGCGCTACAGCATGGCCGGCAACCTGAGGTGCGTTATAATGATGTGTGTTTGCGTGTATGCGCGCCGCTTTGAGCTGGCCGCCTTGGTGCGCTTCACACCACACACGTACGAGGCGCATGGCGGCAGTGCACCACGTGCTTGTGCATGCACACACACACACCCCATGCAGGTCGTACCCCATGGAGACATGCAGCGGCCGCGTGGCCACAGGCGAGCAGGCGCAGGTGTGGTGTGCGAGCTGTGACCATGCCATGCCCTGCAGCCGAGCCACGCGCCTTGCAACCTGACCCTTGCTGGGCCAGCCTCCTCTGTGCACGTACAGAGGTTACATCTGGCAAGAGCTGAAAGCCTTGATGAGCCTGCCTGACCTCCTGCATCATGTGCAGGCTCATGGACAGCCGCTCGCATACGGTGGACTGCCGCATGAGCACGTTGCGTTCATCGGCTGCCACGACAACCTCACCATGTTTGACTTTGTGGGTGTGGCCTGTGTGGCTGCCTCCTGATAGGCCGGCGGGTCACTTTGCCTGCTGTCAGCCTCAGCCACCCTGACTGCTGCCTGTGCTGTGCCGTGTTCAACTGCATGGCCTGGTCATAGGCAGGTATCAGATTTCGCAAATTCATCATCATCCTGTTTCGGCCCCTTCCCCACTATCCCATCTGACCACCTGAGCTGACCCACATGACGTGCCTGCGCGCGCCATAGATCACTGAGAAGGCACCCTCCACAGCGCTGGCGGAGGAGCGCATGCGCATGCAGGTGCTGTGCTTGGGCCTGATTGCGCTGTCGCAGGTGAGCGAGGGGGGTGGTTGATGCGTATGGCGCTCTGCGTTGTACTGCTGTTGTTCCAGGCAGGGGTTGCTGGCATAGGCACAAACATGTGCATGCTTTTTTGTGGCGTTGCATGCGGTATGGTTTGTGGGGCCTGTCATGTGGCTGGCTGTCGTGAAGGTGAGCGAGGTGGGATGACAGCTGTGTGGCTGCTCCACACGTATGAGCTCACCTTAAGCATCGTACTGCACCTAGTGTCATCATGCCATCTTAATCTGAGCAGGGCGTGCCGTTTTTCCATGCGGGCGATGACCTGCTGCGCTCCAAGTCGCTGGACCGCGACTCGTACAACTCAGGTGGGTGACGCTGCCCTTGTTGATTGGCTGGCTGGGGTGGTTGAGGTTGGTTGATATGGGAGGCGCTGCATTGTGCTTCCTACTCTACACCCCAGCGCCGCGTATGCATTGGGCGTACGCTCCCCAGGCTGAATTCTTTCAGGGAGAGCCCCTCCTGATGTAGCTGCCTCAGCACTCAACACGTCGCAATTTACCAGCCAGTAGGCCATTTGTCTGCTGCACGTCTGCACTTTTTCTCCGCCAGCTGCTCCATTTTGGAACCTGTTACAATCCATGCTTGCTCATGCCCATGGCGACTGCTGCGCATCGAATCAGGCGACTGGTTCAACGCCATCGACTGGACTGCAACCACCCACAAGCTGGGCATTGGGCTGCCGGTGCACACCAAGAACGGCGGCTCCTGGCACTACAAGCGCAAGCTGCTGGCCAACCCACTCATCCGCCCCACCCCCGCTCACATGCAAACAGCTACCGCCATCTTTCAAATGCTGCTGCGCATCCGCTACTCCTCACCGCTGTTCCGGCTGCCCACCACGGAGGCCATCCTGGCGCAGGTGGGGCGCGGTGTGCACGTGTGTGAGGAGCTGGGTCATCCCCATGCCCCTTTCTCCTGAGCCGCCCCGTTGGCCTGGCCGTGGCTCATGCCCGCCAGCTCTCTCGCTATCAGCCTCTCATGCGTGTGGGATTGCAGCTCGTGATGTTGCCTCCTGCATGGATGACTCTGCCCTGCACACGCTCACAAATGCACTGAGGCTATTGGGCAACAGCTGGTCCGCCTGGAGGGCTGTCCCTCACCACACTGCCAAACCCTTGGTTGTGGCCTGCTGTTGCGCACACAGGTCAAGCACCACAACACGGGGCCACACCAGACGCCTGGCGTAGTGGTGATGGAGGTGACGAGTGCTGCTGCTGGTGCTGCAGGCCCAGCGGCTGTGCACGACCCTCACTTTGAGCGCGTGCTGGTGGTGGCCAACTGCTCGCCACTGCAGCAGGTGGGCGCGTGGGTGGTTGGCTGTGCCTAGGGTGGGGATGGTTGTTCTTCTATTTGCTGGTGCTTTGCTGACTGTGCAGCATACAATGCCAACTGACATCCTCAGCTTGCCCTGGGGGAGTCCAAGCACAGTGTTCCTTGGTCTGGGCACGGTGCAGGACTGCCGGGTGTGCGTTCCACAAGCGCCAACCCACCTCAACCTGTACAACACACATGACCTTGCAACAAACGATTGCGCATGTTTGTTTTCATGTCCCTGGGGCCTGCGTATGCTCGCAGGACGTGCCGTACCCGCCAGGCACCAAGCACCTGGTGCTACATCCGCTGCAGGCTGCGCCCACCTGCCCCGACACGCGCCTGGCACATTGCAGCGCTGATGACAGCAGCCGGACCCTATGCGTGGCCCCACGTACCATTGCGGTGTTCGTC
This sequence comes from Haematococcus sp. NG2, assembly GCA_004335575.1. Taxonomy (NCBI): domain Eukaryota; kingdom Viridiplantae; phylum Chlorophyta; class Chlorophyceae; order Chlamydomonadales; family Haematococcaceae; genus Haematococcus; species Haematococcus sp. NG2. Next base: position 255,355 of record QAXD01000190.1, on the reverse strand, counting down.
ACAATGCAGCAGTAAGCCAGCTGCACCGCGGTTGGGCTGTAGGCAACTCACACTGGCGGCACCAACGGGTACTGCAGGCAGGGCTGAGGCTGTGGTTTGGGTTCGCTTTCCAACCTGGACCCTGTAATTGGTTCCTGCAAGCACATATTCTTGTGTTGAACAAATACAGCTTCTTGGCATTCTAACACGCCTAGGGCAGCGGGAGAATAATTCAACATGCATTTTTGACCCGCGCAATAATAGACCCGGTTAATCTCAGAAGCTCAGCTGCAATCTGAGTCGGCTCAGTATCTCGCGGCAGCTCTGAGCTTGCTTCCATTCTCGCTCAGCGGAACTGTATACAGTCCCCGCACAGTGCTCTTGTGACACTCCAACACCGGTATTTGTGGGCGTTACACAGCGTCACACGGCGTCACAGTCGTCATCGCCACATTTGTGTGCAGGGACGGTGCTGCAGATCAGGACCTGCTCTATAGCCCTGTTGAGCGTGACCTGCACCCTGAAACCGGTAGCTGTGGTCACAGGGCGTCACAGGGCGTCACAGGGCGTCACAGTCGTCACATTTGTGTGCGAGGCCGGTGCTCAAGATAAGCATCTGCCCTATAGCCTTATTGCCTGACCTGTCACGTACCTCCCCAAGGTCCGTCCGTTTCCACCCTAACTTATGTCGTATGAGTTTGTTGCGATGCATCATCCCGTAGCACTGCAGTGCCCAATAACTGATGCAGCTGCTACCATCACCATGAAGCCACGAACAGAGTGATCACCAACAACCGGCCAACTCCGCTGTGCCGTATGTAGATTACCCACACACCGGATCAAGGAGCGATGCAAGAACGCCGTTTTATGCTTTAGGGGACGGAACACGAGATTCGTCACTGCTAGCAATCAAGGCCTGATGAGCATGGACAGAAGAAGTGTTCCTTGCTGCTGGTGCGTGGTCAGTTCATGTCTGCCCTCTGTTTGCAGGGATGACAGCAGGTTGCCGATGGCAGCAGGCAGGGTTTTGATGCGTTGCCTTTCTTGGATCTTTGCACACCTCACACGTGCGACTCAGGCGTGCAACTAACTGTAAATATACGCCCCAGTAAACGCTGTTGTGCGCATTGCAGGCATACTGCAGCACTGGCTCTGTCCTTATTACTGCTGTGGTCACAAGGGGCACAAGCAGGTACGCGAGACACCCGGGCAGCGCCGTCACACTGGACACGCAGCTCCTTTGCTGACAAGCATGACATTGATGCCTGCAGGTGCCAACGTTGAGTGGGACCTGCGGCTGGTGGACGGGGCCGGCGCAGTGGTGCCACTGGACCCCACACACGTGGCCGCAGGCTACCTCCAGGTGTTCCATGATGGCGGCTGGGGTTGGGTGGCACCATATGGTGACAAGCTGCCAGCTGTTGCATGCAGACAGCTGGGCTTCAGTGCGGGGCAGTGGACACAGCCCGGCGGCCACGCTGGTGTGATGCCATGGAGTGGGCCCACATTTAATGTGACACTACAGAGCGCAGCTTGCGCAGGTCCTCCATACCCTGCAAATATCTCGGCGTGCTTTGCAAGCACATGGAACCCGTACCCATACCCCACGAGCCAGTTTACTGCACTGGCTTGCTTCCCGCCGAGTAAGTACCGCCCATAGCATTTGGCACCATTTGTTTGTGGGCGTGCGTGCGCAGTGGAATGGAGATGCCAGCGTGCACGCTGGCATGCATGCACGCAGGTGGTGGCAGCAGTGCGCCAGACGGATCCTTTCGGCTGGTCGGCCCAGACGCAGCCTCAGGCAGTGGCGAGCTGCAGGTACTGGTGGCCGGGGTGTGGGGATGGGTCCAACTGACGAGCTACACCGCTGCTAAGGCAACATGCCAGCAGCTGGGTTTCCAGTTTGCACGTGGAATCGCGCAAAGCAGCACATACAGATCGGACTGCAGCAAAGCAGCGCCTCTTTGGATCAACAATGTGTACTGCAACAGTGACAGCGTATCACAGCCGTGCTCTTATACGTTATCATGGAGCTGCACTGACGGTGTCTACGCTACAAGGCTGACCTGTTTCAACTGTAAGTGTGATGCGTGCATGCCTCGTGCCGTGTTCGTTAGACAGTGATTTTGAACGCGGCAGCTACATACCACGGGCTGACTGTCCTTCTTGCCTGCTTAATCATCTAGATCATTGGTTCACAGCAGGAAGGTGGTGCGCGGAACCTCCCTTACGGGTATAACAGCACCATCGGTGCTGCTTCTGTGCCTGAACGCTGATACATAGTACGGTAATGCATGTTGGTACCAACATATGCAGTATAATAGTCACCCGTTGTTGTATCAAAAGGTGCAAGGTGCATGGCAGGTTTGTATGCTGGCATGTGCAATGCGTGCATGTGCAGATGCTGGACCAGACCCCATGCCTCTGGAGGGGAGCATCCGTCTTGTGGGTGGCCTGGGAGAGCAGGTGGCCATCGACCCTGCCAAGCCTGCAGCTGGCTACCTCCAGGTGTTCCTTGATGGCCAGTGGGGCTGGGTGTTACACAACGACAACTTGCTACTTGCAATCACAGCTTGCAGGCAGCTGGGGCTGAGTGCGGGTCAGTATGCATACGCCAGCAGCCTGAACCTGCAGGAGTGGAGTGGTGGGCAGCTGATGGCATGGCTCAGCAACCCCTCATGCCCCACCGGACCGTACACGTCCAACATCTCAGCCTGCTTCTCAACCGGATGGTCTCCCTACGTGTCCTTGTATGCCCCCAATCCCTTGGCATGCTTCCCTTCCAGTACGTACTACCCTCTACTCGCTGCTTTCTATCACGCAGAGGGCAACTTGGGGACATTTTGGTACTGCCATGCAGCTGATACACTCCACTCCACTATACTGCACACGCCCCTGGGCTGCAGTGTCTGGGCCAGCATGTTGCATCCGCCCTGCCTGTCCCAGCACAGTGCTTGTCTGCGCAATGTCCTGCGCAGGTGGCGCTGGGGACCTGGCTGATGGGTCCGTGCGCCTTGTGGGCCCAGACGCAGCCTCAGGCAGTGGCGAGCTGCAGGTGCTGGTGGGCGGGGTGTGGGGGTGGGTCGCTTCCACGTACTACAGCTTCTCCTGGTACGCAGCTGCACGCGTGGCGTGCCATCAGTTGGGGTATCAATATCTGGCGCGCATCTCATTCCGCAGCTTGCCAGCCGACTGCTTGCAGTCACCCTCCTGGTACCAAAACCTGTACTACTGCTACAATGCAAATGCAACAACATTAACTGATTGCAATGTTCAGCGGTCCGCCTTGTGCCAGCCATCAAATCCTTTCACGCTATCGTGCTTCAACAGTGAGTGGTATGGTGATCAGGTGGCAAGACGCTGCACGCTCAACATGAGATGTACGGACTGCGCCTTCGTCTTCAACCCATACCGCACTGCATCAGCATGCACGGCATGTCAAGCGCTGCCTCACAGCATCTGGCCCACACGGCATTCTCAGCACCACTGGATGCTGTTACATCGCAGGCAATGGCACTGTGCCTGAGGAATGGGCAGCGCGGCTGGTGAACGGCGATGGCAGCGTGTTGGTTGCGAGCCCTGGTGCTCCACGTGTGGCGGGCTACCTGCAGATCTTCCATGAGGGCAGCTGGGGCTGGGCTTTGGGTGGTTCACACAAGTTGGCGCAGGCTGCCTGCCAGCAGTTAGGCTTTGGCACGGGCTTGTGGGGTGACTATTGGCAGAGTGGAATTGGCATAGCCCCTTGGACTGGAGGGCCCAAGTTTGTTTGGCTGAACTCGTACTGCTCAGACACAGCTCCCACCAACAACATCTCCGCCTGTGTCCAGAATGAATGGTACTACACGCCATACATGTTGGACTCCTACATCAACGTCTTGCTGTGCTATGCAGCAGGTGTGTTGTATGTGTGGTACAATGTGGCAACGAATGGGGAATGGCATCCTTGGTCACCTTGCCTGCCCAGTTCCCATTGTAGGCACTGCTGCTGTAGAGGCCATGCATTTCAACACTGGTTACACCCACGCTCCTCTACAGCCTGCTGAGGACAGGCCTGCCTCTCCTCACCTGCCTGCAGTTGACCCCGGGATCCCAGACGGCACTCTGCGCCTGGTCGGCCCCAACGCCACACAGGGCACAGGCCAGCTGCAGGTGGTGGTGGGCGGTGTGTGGGGCTGGGTTGCCAGCTGTCGCTACTGCAGTTCCAGCTATTATGCTTTGCGTGTGGCCTGCCGGCAGCTGGGCTTTGATGGTGCATCGCCGGACACAAGTTTGGCAGATGCCGTGGAAGCATGCGGCCAGCAACAGCCGGTGTGGCTGTCAAACCCAGCGTGCAGCAGCCTGGACCAGGACACCCTCCTGGCTTGCCAAGGCCCTTTAGCATCCTGTGGCAGCAGCTATGAGCCTGTGGTTATCACCTGCACAGGACGTGAGTGCTGCATGGCAGGCATCATCATCGAGGTTTTGCATTATGTGAGCTGATGTAGGGTCTGCCTGCATGCTTGCTACGTTGCGTGCTGAACCGCAGCTCAAGCACTCAGAAGGCAGCTCAAACATTTCTGAACTTGTCCTCCGTTTGCTCCTGTCACTGCAGGAACGGCGGGCGCTGGTGAGGAATGGTCCGTCCGCCTAGTTGCCAGTGATGGCACTCCAGTGCCTATTGACCCCCATGCCCCTGCAGCTGGCTACCTCCAGGTGTATCATGATGGTAGCTGGGGCTGGGTTCAGCCTGCTGGCGCAGGGTTGGCACATGTAGCCTGCCGGCAGCTAGGCCTGGCTGCAGGCCAGTTCTCAGCAAACAGTGCTGCAGGAGTAGCCATGTGGAGTGGCCCAACCCTCCTGCAGTGGTTGTATGGGTCCAGCTGCCCAGATGGCGCGGCCAACATAACAACTTGCTGGGGGGGTCAATGGAGCTCCAGTCCATACTTGGTGACAGTTTCTGACGTGCTCGTGTGCTACCCTGCAACCAGTAAGATACGGTGCTGTTGAACATACTTGGTGATGCTCTTGTTGAGTTGCACACGAGCCGCTTTGATGTTTGCACCCTGAGCATTGTGCTTGATGGTCAGCAGCTATGGGGAGGTGGGGTGATTTCTGATATGGGGTACTTTCTTATACATCAAAACTAAAAGCCATAGATGTCCATGATGCCTGCACCTTTACCCCTGGTGCTGCCCATGCTGGATGCTGCCTTGCATGGTGTATCAGCATGTGGGATGTGGAGCTGATATGGCCAGGCCATGAGCTTCCAGGCGTCGATCTGTTTGAATCTGTTTGAGTAACCCTGACCGTGAACCCTGACTGAGTAACCCCATACTGCATGCTCCCTGCAGGCAGTAGCAACTCTGAAGGCGAAGTGCGCCTGGTGGGCCCAAACGCGGCATCAGGTTCTGGACAGCTGCAGATCCTGCTAAATGGCGTCTGGGGATGGGTCACTGGGACACCGGTATATGACTTTGCCAAGGCAGTATGCTTGCAGCTAGGTTTCATGTATGCCATCTTTCCTGCAGCACCAACAGGAACCCTTGCCAACTGCGCGCTGGCACCACAATGGATGGACAACCCTGGCTGCTATGACAGGAGTGGGCAACCAGCCAATGCCTCAAGCTGCGGCCTTTCTCAGAGCCAGTCCTGTCTGGCTCGTGCGCCTGCTGATGTCGCATGCACGAACAGTGCGTAGTACTGTGCAGTGTGCCCTTACATGGCCTACATCCGCCTATGACCTGGGTGTGCCAAAGCAGCTGAGCAACAGCAAAGCAGAATGCGAGCCTATGGAACCGAGCTTTGAATGCCGCTGAGCAAGTGCACTACTGCACTACTGCACTACTGCAAGTGGCTTGCATATGTCGATATGTGGACATGTGCATGCGCTGTGCAGGCATGGGACCCGCACCGGCTCCTCCCAACTGGTCCCTGCGCCTGGTGGATGGTGCTGGCCTGGAAGTAGCAGTCTCCTCTTCCAGCCCTGCAGCCGGCTACCTGCAGGTGTTCCGGGATGGGCGCTGGGGATGGGCAACTGTTCCGTACGTCAACAGTTTCAGCTTTGGCGCAGTTGCATGCAAGCAGCTAGGGCTGGGCAGTGGCCAATGGGTGCGGTCCAGCGCGCTGTCCCTGCTGCCAGGCCTGCAGGCCTGGAGTGGACCTGAGCAGGTTGTGTGGCTCAGCGCTGACGGCGCAAGCTATAATTGCGACACAGCATCAGCAAACATATCAGCGTGCTGGCAGTGGATGTGGCCACCAAACCCTGGGCTGCTCGCCCAACCGTCCTACGCGCTGGTGTGCTACCCGCAGGGTGGGTGCTTCAGCAGCCATGCTTTGCTTGCCGGCAGCAGGCCTGAGTGTGTTCCTGATGCAGCACTCCTACGGCTGTTTCATGCCTCGCAGGAGGCACTGGTTCAGATGGAGCACTGCGCCTGGTTGGGCCCAATGCCACACGGGGCGATGGCGAGCTGCAGGTGCTAGTGGCCGGGGTGTGGGGGTGGGTCAGCCAGGACCCCAGCTACACCGGGCTATCTGACTTCTACACAAAGCAGGCAGCGTGCAAGCAGCTGGGGTATCAGGGTGCTGGCAACACCACTGTGCTGCGCACCTCAACTCCAGCATGCAACGGAGAGCCCAAGTGGTTAGTCAACCCAATTTGCCCCAGCGCGAACCCGACATCCTTCTACACCTGCGTCAGTGGCTATGTCAGCTGGTTATGTGATGACTCTCGTCCAGTCACTATCTCTTGTTTTGGAGGTGCGGCAGCTTATGTTGTTGGGCTCAGAATGTGAGCTGCACTTTGGTATGCGTCCAACTGCTTGCTGTTTAACTGGATCACTACAACATGCAACTATACTGCGAAAAGGATGTGTGGTGTCGACCTGGCCCATTGTGGTGTGCATCAGGTGAACCCAATGATCCAAATGCGGTGGAGTGGTCCGTGCGACTGGTTGCGGGGGATGGAATACCGGTGCCTATCAATCATCAGGCACCTGCAGCTGGCTACCTGCAGGTGTTCCACCAAGGCAGTTGGGGTTGGGTGGGTACAGGCAATGTTCAGGCAGCATTGGCGACGACCGCCTGCCGCCAGCTGGGTTTGCAAGCAGGCCAGTGGGCAGCCCACACTGAGGTGGGCCTCCAGGATTGGAGTGGGGGGCAGCTCATGCAGTGGCTCAGCAACCCATCGTGCTACACTGCCTCCTCCAACATCTCTGCATGCTGGCCTGGATGGAGCCCGTATCCAAGCCTGCAGCCCCCGCCAACAAATGCACTTGTGTGTTACCCTGCTGGTGAGTTGTATGGCTTGTGTGTCAGATCTTACACCAGTGCTTGCCCCATCATACTGCTCATGTTAGCATCCTGCTTGCAGTGCCCCATAGATGCTGATACTAAGCTTCACTGTATTGATAATAAGTGTGCTTGCTGCCTTACGTGTTGTAGGTCAAAATGTTTCAAGTGATGGCGTGCCAGCAGATGGGTCTGTGCGCCTTGTGGGCCCAGATGCAGCCTCAGGCAGTGGCGAGCTGCAGGTGCTGGTGGCCGGGGTGTGGGGATGGGTGGTGGTGTCGTCTACAGCCAGTACCTTTACGTACTACTCCATCAAGGCCACCTGCCGGCAGCTGGGGTTCCGTTACGCCTCCTCTGCCACTGTACCCCGGTCCAACGCCCCAAGCTGCGAGGAGGCACCCAAGTGGGCACAAGACCCGTCATGTGGATATGACTCAGCAACTACCACACTGCTGTCGTGTGCCCCTGTGGCCACTGTTTGCAATAACACAGATGTCCCCGTCACGATCACCTGCTTTAACAGTGAGTGCTGGCTCTGTGCATGCGCCAGAGTTTTTGGTCATGTTCCCCTCTGTTACGCGTGGCAAGACTGACATAGCCGTGCCTCACTGCTGCGGGCTTCCCGTGAAGTCTGGAGGGTTTGTGCTGGGTTAACGCTTGAAGTGCCTGAACAACCGTCCTTGCGATGCTGTGTGCGCGCTCCTGAGCGTTGATCCATGTGGTGCTCCACACAGATGCGGGTGTTGACCCATCTCCTCCTGAGTGGTCTGTGCGGCTGGTGGATGGCAGCGGCACAGCAGTGCTTGTGAACGGAGCGCTGCCTGCATCTGGCTACCTGCAAGTGTGGCATGACGGGCGGTGGGGCTGGGTGGGCACTGCCGGCGGCTACACCACAAGCAATGTGGCTGTCGTGGCCTGCAAACAGCTGGGCATGGGCCCAGGGCTGTTTGTGTCACCAAGTAACGGTTCGCTCCCGCCGTGGTCTGGAGGCATGCTCATGACATGGCTCACGGCTGCGTCCAGCAGCTCTGGCTGTGACCCCGGCTCTGCAGATATCTCAGAGTGCTGGGGCAACACCTGGTCTGGGCTGCCAGTGCCAACTGGTCAGCCGGAGTACGGCCTGTCCTGCAGCAGTACCCTCGTGCCACCTTCTCCTCCCGGCAGCCCACCATCACCCACACCACCGCAACCGCCTGCACCGCAATCACCACCACCAACACCGCCACCACCGCCGCCACCTTCACCCTCCCCTCCGCCCCCTGCCCCATTGCCTCCATCACCCCCTTCCCCATCACCCCCTTCCCCATCACCACCTTCCCCATCACCCCCTCTCCCATCACCACCTTCCCCATCACCACCTCCCCCATCACCACCTTCCCCATCACCACCTCCCCCATCACCCCCTGCACCATCACCACCTGCACCATCACCACCTTCTCCACCACCTCCTTCCCCACCTTTGCCTGACCCACCCCTACCTCCTCCGCCCTCCCCTGAACCTCCCTCCCCACTGCCCTCATCACCAGCTGCAGCAAGCTCCCCAAGCCCACCTGTGCCTTCAGGTCAGGGTGACACTCTCCTCTTTGTCTCCTACTCACCCACAGTCTTTCCAACCAGCTCATCACTCACCTCTCGCACACTCACAGTGACTGGTGAGGGCTTTGCAGCTGACAAGCTGTACCGGTGCAAGCTGCAGCTCAACTCTCCCGACCCGGCACACAATGTGACCATCATCGCCACAGTCCAGAGCACGACAGAGCTCACATGCACCCTGCCATCCCCTGTGCAGCCCCAGACAGCACAGCTGTGGGTCACCCACTTTCAAGACGGACCATTCCCAACGGACGCACCGCTGCCAGGCTCCGGGATCACATTCTACCCCCGCTGCCCAAGCAACTGCGCTGGCCATGGTACTTGCCAGCTGGGCACCTGTGCGTGTGAAGTTGGCTGGAGCGGTGATGACTGTTCTACTGTGGTACTGCCTCCGATGATCCAATCAGTAGGCGGTCTAGCTGGCCACAACGTCAGCTTTGATGTCAATGCGGGGGGGAGTTTCCAGGTGGCTGCAGTGCTGAAGCAAGGCCGGAATGTGACTTGGGGCGTTATTGCACCAGCCAACCTTCAAGGCCTGGTGAAGGTGTCGCAGGATGGTGTGGTTCTGTGGCCTGATGCTGGACCTGTGGGTACAACAGTTGGCCTTAAGCTCACGGCATACAACACTGCAGGACAGGACCACGCATACATCATCATAACGGTGAGGCACAGGGGCGCTATCTCAACAAATGAACAGACGTGCGTCCTACAGGGTGTAGTTGCCATTAATTCCAGGACTGCGTGATGCCCACCTTATGCTGTACTTGCTCCTGCCTCTCAGGTGGTCCCTAGCTATGCTGCACGTGTGGACTCCTTGAACACCACCATTGTACTGCCAGGCCAGGCAGTGGGCATCAGTGGCACAGTGCTGCTCCTGGACCCACATGTTCCAACCGCGCACCAACCCGTGGACGTAGTCGTGCACGGTGAAGGCACGTTGCAAGTTGTCCGGGGCAGCGTATCAGATGATGCCGGGCACTTCCAGGCCACGTTTGTGTCCCCTGCTGCAGCCCGAGGGTGAGGTGAAGCGGGACTGCTGTTGATCTTGAAAGTGATGCACTCCTACATTTGGCTCTGATGTCACACATTTGTCACCGTCCTCACCAGCTTTGTGGACGGCTCCTCACCGCCTGCAGGACGTATACAGTGTGGGCTGCATTCCCCAATCAGGCCCCGGTTGGGCCAGCACAGGCCAGCTTCTCCATCATCTCCCTGAGCCTCACACTGGCACCATCCTTCCTTCAGCAGCAGCAGGACCCTGGCGTGCTGCAAATCCCCAGTGTCAGTTTGTTAGCTGGAGAAACAAAAGCGGTTGCACCCCTTGCAACCGTGACCAACACAGGTGGTGCTGCACTCACTGGGCTAGGCCTGCAGCTGCAGTTATCTCCCCAGCTGCAGACGGTCTTGAATGTGTCAGCTGTTGTGTCCCCAGCTGACGAGTTGCCGGCTGGTGGCACAGCCACCGTGTCGCTGCACCTGGTAGCATTTCCTGATGCCACTGCCGTGCAGGGCAACCTCATCATGACAGCGAGGTAATGAGGGCGGTGTGTGCGTGGTCTTTGCTATGTTCTTTGGTGGTGCTCACGGCCCCTCTGTCCCGCCTCCGCCTTTGGGCGATGGTTGTGCATTGGCAACAGATTCTGACAGGATGCATGACGGGATGCTCCTGCAGGAGCGCTGAAGGGGCGTCCGCATCAGCTGTGGTGCAGCTGCGCGTGTCCCCACAAATTGAGGCGGTCGCTTTGAGCCCCTCTCCGATCACGTGCTATGTTGCGCCCGGGGAGCAGCTGCTGCTTGACGTCACCCTGAACAACACAGGCACACAGGTCACCCCTTCCCTGGTCCTTATGGGTGGTGACCTAGGGTCAAAAGGGCTCGTGACAGCAGACTGGGCATCGCCTTCTCCACTGCCACCTGTAGCACCAGCCGCTCTCACAACTCTCTCACTGCGCATCATGGTATGTGATGTCAGCTCTGTTGCCGCAGATCTTGTCCTTGTTGTGCTGCTGCCAGCAGGTCTTAAATTAAAATTAGGGCAACATAAGGGGTTTGGGAGGGGGGCGGGGGCAGAGGGCATGGTCAAGGTGATTTCCATGTTGGCGGCCTAGGTGATGTCCATGTGTTCCTTCAATTGGTGGATTAACTGCAGGCTCATCCTACTGCCAAGCTGGGCAGCACCTTCAAGGGCAATGTGACGATCAAGGCAGGCAGCATCTCAGTGGCTGCACCCGTGTCCGTCACCGTGTCCAGCAGCCCGTCAGCCACCCTGGTGGTGGAGGTAGTGGATGAGTAAGTCTCGGCAAGATGTTCTGTAGGGTTTCAGGGATGAGGGGTGAGGTGTTGTGTGGTGTGCAAATCATGATCATGATGCGCAAGGCCGATGATGCTTGCTGTCCCTGAGCTGGGCCTCTGCGGCTGGTGCACGTCTGCCCAGGCTGCTCGTCACTAATGCTCCAACTGCGCGCCTCTGCTCACGCTGCAGGCTGTACTTCTTGAACACGACCCAGCCACGTGTGGCAGGCGCATCTGTGCTCCTCACACTTCCCAATGGCACCGTGGTGCTCACCCAAACCAATGCATCGGGCCTGGCTGTGATTGATGGCCTGGTGCCAGGCGTGCACACGGTCCGCTGCAGCGCCGTGCAGCACCGCGCCCGCAGCGTGGCCGTGGTGCTGCGAGGGGGTGTGCAGATGGAGCAGGTGTTCATCAACCTGCAGCCCGTCACGGTCACCTTCAAGGTGCAGCGCGCTATGTACCAGGAGCGCAACGTGCTCACATCCTACTTCACCTTCACCACGCGTGTGCCCATCCCCACCTTGGTCCTCACACCCCCCACCTTCTACTGGGAGGACGCTGTGCGCAATGGAGGGGTGCTGGAACTGACCCTGACCAACCACGGGCTCATCCAGGCGGATGTGTCTGATGTGCAGTTGCCAAGTGTGGAGGTGGGCGCCCCACCAGCCCATGCTCCCACATTGCAGTGTATCACTCGTGTTCTGCGCTCTCAACTGTACAGTGACCTGTGCCCAGTATCATGGCTGCGCATGCTCCGCAGCCAACCCTGTTCGCGCTACTACCTGATACCTGTTCATGTTGCACCCCCCATACATCAGGGCCTGAGCCTGGCGATCCTGGATGCCGTAGAGGTCGACCCCCAGGACAGGCTGGCCAGCCAGGACCGCGCGCCACCTGTTTGTAAGTCCGACCTACAGCTGTAGATGATTGTTGCACGTTGAAGCTGATACCCTGACTCCCAACAGGAGCCGAATGCGATTATCACCCTAGTTCCAGGAACTTTTTATGTCCAGGCTTTGTCCAGGCGGCAAGCAATAGGACGAACACCCACCAACATGCATCTGTGTGCCCATGTGTGTCAAACCCGCAGTTACATATGCTTCTCCAAACAAGCTGCTTATCACGCCCCTGCCAGCCAACGCATCGGTGCTCATACGAGTTGGGGTGGCGTATGTGGATACTGCTGCATCAACGCGCAGACGGCTGCTTGGCAGTGGCTGTGGGCCAGCATTAATACCTGCAGGTGGTGCTTTCCCTTGTGGTGGGCAGCTGATCAACGCACATGTAACTGCTATGGGTGCTTTTGCAAGCGCTTTGATAGATTGTGCAGGTGGAGGAGGGGGGGCAGGGGGTNNNGGTGGGGGGGGCGGTGGAGGTAGGAAAGGGGGTGGGGGCACCTGCGACCCCATTGTCGCCCTGGGTAGTCAGGTCGGTCAAGCCATGCGGGATCTGCTGGCTGAGATGGATGCAATGGATGGTGCAGGGCCTGACACTCCAGTGCAGCCGGACCCTTCATCAGCTGCGGCGGCTTTTGGACAATTAGTTGGCTTGACGCCTTGGTACATTCAAGCAGAGCTGGCGTACTTTGGGCTTGGGCCAGATTACGTGCTGAAACTGGTTGATGTGGCGCTTGGAGCATGGCAGCTCCTGGGGGGCCCAACAGCAATCATAGATTATGCAGGCTACGCAAGGAAAGTGATTGACACTGCAACTACTGTGGCCCAGAACAGTGCTGATGCACCGTACTGGCTGCAGTGGTTGCTACTGATCAAAGAGCCTGCTGTGGTGGTATCAAACGGCACGTTGCAGTTACAGCTCGTACCAGTTGGAAGGCGCCACCTCCTTACGACTGGCAATGACTGGTCGTACACAGCTGCGCGGCGCCAGATGATCAAGTAGGTGGCTAGTCGCTGACCGTACTGCCCCATCCTGTATATGTGTGGCTGCCGCACATGTTGCATTGATGTATCGTCCTGACTTTGGGGTGCGGTAAGGTACCAAGTAACAAGACTACGCCCATTCTGCCATGATTGATATATACTTTGCAGCAATCATCCAAGTGCCCCGCAATGTGCTCCCACGGCAGGTGTTCTCTGCACATTCTGGCTTTTGATGGGCTACTATCTGAATGGTATGGTAAGGAGTTTGTGCTCGATTGGATGGTGACTGCTGGTGCGCGGATGGCCGACCTGCAGCTGTGGGACGCGACGCTGGCCGACTTCACATCCGACGGCTCAGACAAGGTATCGTCGTCCGTCTGCATTGTCCACTTATAAGATTCCCAAGCTAGGGGCACTGCTTCTTACAGTGCTCACCGGTCACGCACCACCAACCATGTTCCTGCAACCTGTGTTGGTGGCACAACCTGTACCAGTGGCTTGGCTGTGGCAAGGCTGATGGTGGCCCCCATGCGGGTTGCTGGCGCCACTGCAGGGTGTCATCATCTCGGACGCAGAGCGAGCCCAGCTGCTGGGACCTGCCTTTGACGGTGTCATCAACGCCACAGCCCGTGCAGCTGCAGTGGCGCGGTGGAATGCGCGCTGGAGCTCGTCGGGAGCGGGGGCGCCCGACCTTGCCTACATGCGCGCCATGCTGGGCATCATCAAAGCACACCTCAAGGAACTGGTTGACCAGGTGATGAGGGGCGCATGCTGGTGTTGGGCCCACCGTTGTGTTGGGCAGCCAGGCAGAATGAACAGGCAGTCCCAGGCATCAGAGGTGTGCATTGTCTGCCACAGGGGCGGAATATGGAGCTCAGCTGCAGCTGTTGGCCTCATGGCCAGCGCGGTTACCCAGGCGCTAACCATACATCACAAGTGCACAGCTGCACACATGACCTGATGTGCTGCGCCGCTGCAGGGCTATGCGTCTGTGTTTGATGCATTTCTTGATGCCGCTGAGTCCGTGGCGCTGGAAGAGAGCGGGGGCAGCAGAAGGCGGCGCAGCCTGTTGGGTGCGAGCCCATCAATTGAGCATGCTCCTCAACAGAGTTTGAGCTTGGATGTGGGCGACGCTGAACTCTTCGTGATAGGCACTGGAGCTGACGGGAGCATCAGCACAGGGGGCAGAGCTACGAGCAGCCTGGTAACAGAGCCACAGCGCAAGTCCACAGCACATCTGAATGCTGACCTCCCTGCTGCTGCAGCAGCTGCAGGAGGAGCAGCAGCGACGGCAGTGGCTCGGCGGCAGCTGCAGGCGGCCGGGAATGGCGTGTGTGCGCGTGTGCTCATCCGGCTTGACCAAGAGCTGGTGGTGACGCGGCAGGCATTCCTGGTGTGTACAACTGCCGTGTGTGCCCATGTCATCCCGTTTGCCAATTGGTCGTTGCCCTTGGCACATCCCTCCTGCAGCTACACGCTAGTGGCGGCAGTGGAGTGTCACCAGGTTGTTGCAGCACAGAGGCAGTTGGAAAAGGTCCTCACAACCACACTCTTGCTTGAGTGCCTGCCGCCTGCAGGCATCCATCAGCATGGACAACCCGTATGAGGAGTCACTGGCGTCAGTGGTGGTGGTGCTGAACTTCATGAACACCACGGGCGCCAACATGACACCTGCATTTGCTGTGGCTCCTCCAACGTTCGACGGCTTCGTGCCGGTGGGTCGCATGCTGGTGCGGACCCAACACCAATGCTGTCACGCCTGCTTGTTTTTGAACATGCATTGCATGCGCACCTGGTGGTGAGCGTCAAATCCCGACGAGCCGCTCGCAACACATGATGAGCCAAGGGGTACCGTTGCTTAGGATGAGTCTGCATGGCCGATCTGACTCGCTTGCATTCTGTCCCGTGCCACATGCACAGCAGGTGGGCGGCACTGGGGACCACACCCTTGCAAGCGTTCCCCTCGTCCTGGACAGCATCTCTAATTCAGAAGCCAGCCCGTCATCTGCTAACAGCAGCGGTACTGGGGTGTTCAGTCTAGTGGCAGGTGCTACAGGCGACCTGAGCTGGCTGATCGCGCCACGTGCCGCTGCAGCCCTCGCCTCCACCACAACATACTACATCGGGGGTGTTGTAACTTTTGTTACAGCCTCAGGTTTGGAAGACACCCTGCAGCTGGAGCCGCAGCAGTTCCAGGCAAGTTGCATCCATGCCTGCCCCACACACAACTCCTGCGTGCACCTGCTCGGCACTGCACCCGCGGCCCAGCTGCTGTCAGGTGTCACCGCGCAGTTTGGAGCGTGAGGGACCGCAACCTGACAGGCATGTGGTGCCTTCACATGCCTTCACATCTCTGCCACACTGTTTTCATGCGGCAGGTGGCACCCGAGCCGCGGCTGGAGGTGCGGTACTTCCTGCAGCGCGATGTGCTGTCAGACAATCCGTTCACGGAACACGTCGTGGAGCCCTCCGTGCCAGCCACCCTTGCGGCACTCATCTTCAATGCAGGTGGGCATGTGCGCGGAGTGTTTCGTGCAGGAGTTTGCGCTGGGTGGTTGTGCGCCTGTTCATCGGCTGGTTGCACGGTCACTGGGCTGAGTGATGGGACAAGCGCAAGGCGGCAGGGGTGATGGCAGCTGTGGCGTACATGGCACAGGGCCCATATCACATCACGTCAACTGCTGTAGGCCGTGGCAGGTTCTGCTGCCTGGCCAATCTACCGACAAATGGCTGCACACCTGCTTTGCTTGCAGGCAATGGTGCTGCAGCGAACGTGAGCATGTCATCGTGCCAGCCCCAGATTGTTGAGAATCGCAAGGGGCTCCTGGTCAACTTCCAGATCACGGGGGTCACTGTGGGCGCGAGCACTGAGGTGGAAAAGGCGCTGACGGCTCAGGTCGGCGACATCCCGCCACATGCTGCTGCCCTTGTGCGCTGGCAGCTGTCCTCGTCCTTGCAGGGTCGGTTCGCGGGCGTCAACGCGTCGTTCACCACCACCAATCCTTTTGGTGACCCGTCCCTGTCGTCCATCCAGGCCATCTCCATTCATGACCTGGTGCACGTCGTGTACACAAGTGGGTGTGTGGCCTGCCCGCGTAAGGGTCCTCACGAGCAGCAGAGTGTGCTAGGCCCCTTGCAACTGGCATGACTGGCTGCCAGTTGCGGCGGTGCGTGGCTGGCCAAGGTGATGCGTGCCGAGCAAGGACAAACAGCATGCCTGGACGCTGCTAGGATCCAGCTACCCCACAATTTCTGGGCGTGTGGCAAGGGGCGCTTACGATTGACAGCCCCTGTATCTGCACGTTCCACACAGGCCCACCCCCTGTCGACCCTGCCCAGACCCTGCCTGACTTCTTGGTAGATGACGTGGTGGACGCCGCCTCTGCACCTGACACCATCCACCTGTCGTCAGACCCAACCGCACGGCTGCGTGTGCTGGCCGTGCCTGATGCCAGCGTGTCTGCGGCTGTGGAGGCAACAATGACAGCGGCTCCAGGTGGAGCTGTAGGCGGAGCTGCTGGTCTCACGCTGCCCACACATGTCACGCTCACGGTGCAACTGGACGCAGGCCGCCAGGTGCGTGTGCGGTGTGTGGGCCTTCATCCCCTGCATGAGTGTGTATTCATCATTTAATATGCTAGAAAAGGATGCCTGCCATGTTGCTGCCTAGGCCCAGCACTGAACCGGTGGTGCTCATATCTGAGGAAGTACTGCAACATGTGCACGTGTGCGTTGCCTGTTGCCTGGCCGTGCAGCCCACCAACAGCAGCTGGGTGTATGCACGCGCTGCGGCGCCAAGCGGCATGCGGCTTGACCTGCAGCAGCTGGTGCGCACGACACGCGCCAATGGCTCAGATGTTCTTCTCCCTTTCAACGCCTGGGCCACGTGAGTGTTGCATCAACAGGGGTGTGCAGAGCTGTGGGGGAGGCAGGACGGGCGTAGCATTCGCAGCGGCTCCTGTTAGTAATGGTGCCTTGCGTGTGGTACCATTACCTGGTGTGCGTGTAGGCTGCTGGGCGCACCTGTGGCCTGAATTATGCTGTCTGTACTTCCCCACACAAACTGCTCATGTGACTTTTGCCCCATGTGCATCCCCCCCCCCTCTCCCAGGTACCGCTGGCCTGATGAGGACTCCCCTGTCCCTGTTAAGCAGTACCTGCACGTGCTGGACGAATGGGACGGTGATCAGGATGCTGCGCGCTACACCCTCACCTTTGGCCTGGACACTGATGGTGGCATGTCACCGCCCTCGCCGCCACGGCCTCTCAACAGCCTGAGCCCACCACCTGTCTCACCTTCACCCCCACACCCTCACCCCCCACAGCCACCTTCGCCTGCACCCCCAGGGGAAGAGCAGGCCCCTACTCCCCCGTCTACCCCTACAGCAGCTGCCCCGGGACCAGCCCCACCCCCAGGCCCACATCCAGCACCACCAATGCCGTTGCCCGTGCCATCTGCAGCCCCAGAGCCACCTGCACCCAGTGACACTACCGCACTGCAGCCCCCTGTGCCCCCTGCAGGTGACACACTTGGCTACCCTCCCCAACCCCACTCCCCTGTCCCACCAGGGCCGTATAACGGCACAGTGATCACCCCCCCACCCTCTCCACACCCGCCTCTCCCCCCAGCAGGCAGCAGCACATCAGCACCTACCCCTCCAACCCCTGCCAACAACACCACGGCCCCTCTCTCCCCACCAGCCCCAGTCTCGCCACCCAGCCCCAAGCTCCCACGTCACCCACCC